>VDFB02046883.1:0-34612 GCA_007258455.2 Sequoia sempervirens | reverse complement strand
GTAGCATCCAAACCAACAAAATAATTTTGAATATAAAGAAAGGATTACCCAAAAATAGGGTCCACATAATAGAATATGAGAGTAGTCCATGTTGGATTTGAAGGGGAATAAAAGGAATGCATTCCTCAAAGCCTTCACCCTGAACAAACCAAAACCACACCAACAATCAGATGCCCAACAACAAATAATATCAATGTTTGGTATGTGAACCAAGAATCTCCCAATGAGAGCATGTTGTAGGGAAATAGAGGTTATGTCCACCCACTCATCAAGTAGAAAAAGAATAGAAGGAGATTGAGGAATCACCTCGTCAACAATACACTCCAATTCGCTGCAAGGAGGAGAAGGCACTCCCTTAGTAATATTATGAATGGGGGCTTCACCCATAGAACCTAAGATATGGAAAAAAAGGTCTTGATTGGGATAGAGAGAGGGCACAATATTCACTTCACACATGTCAATAGTAGAAGGCATCAACCAAAAAGATGAGGCAAAAAGATTTATCTTCAAACCCACCTCAAGCAAAGGATTCCTGGGAGATGTAGAAGATAGCCCCTCTTGAAAGACAACCTATTCATAGTTAGAGAAGGCTCAATAGACCCCAACCCAAAAACACCATGCTTATCAGCAATTGAACATTGGGCTTCTAGCCATATAGCCAGAAGAGGAACATCCTCATCGGCATCCACCAGATAACTTGTAAAAGAAATCTATATGGACCCTATACATTGCTTTACAATACGAGCCTCCAAAAGAATATCAAGGAGAGACTCTTCCTCCTCCTCATTTGAAAAGATCCCCAAAGAGAAATACTCCTCAAGAGAGCCACCCCTCACATCAACCTCAACAAGCGTGTCAAGGCTAGCGCAAGAGCCCAAGCTCACAATGCAAGGGAAGGCACGAGGCATAATGACAGGGGCTTCAGTCTCAGGAATGAATGTAGAGGTATCACCACCACCGCAATGGTAAGGGGATTCAAAAGGGCACTGACCTATGAGCAGGAATCCAACTCTTGCTCACCAACACCTTCTCCATCTTTTAAATCATCATATTCATCACCCTCGCCACCATCTGCAAAATCCCCAAAGCCTTCGCCTCCATCATCTCCACCATTTTTTGGTTTTCGACCCTTCATCTTTATCGTTAAGACATCTATGGGTGATTGTTAATGTTGTGTGGTGACTATTAGGGGAGTTTGTTCCTAGAGATATGTATATATTAAAAAATCTAAAAATATTACTTAAATTTGGATTATTTGGATGCTTTTTTTATTAATTATTGTAATTAGAGAAGAAATATTTATTTTTTGTAAGACCTAAATCTATCTTCATTTCAAACCTACCCTTCTCAATAATAGTGGTAAATGTTTGGCTCTATTATAACAACCCAACAAATAATTCACCTTGCAAAAATAATTTTGACTTTGAGCCAATGCAATGGTTTAACTACCATGAATATTTAATGTGTGAAATGATTTAAGATTCATTCCAAATTGTTTGGGATTAAACACTCTCCCATAACTAGGAATTTGAGCCACTTGAAAATTCTATATCTTGGGATTGATTCTACAGCCCAAAAATCCTCATATATACATCCTCAAATTAATGTCACATTCATTGAAAGGCTTGGTCTACAACAATATATATAGTCCAATATGTCATAATCATTATGTTAATGGGAGGTGATGTTCCAATAGAAGTGACCCTCCTACTAACATAATGACTGATTGAATGACAATGAGTATGTTTTCATGCTCAACCTCCTCTCTCCTATTTTGTGGCTGAAAAACCCAAAAAAAATCCCTTCCTAAAAGCTTCTAAAAATGTCCCTACCTTCAAGTCAAATATGCCTAAAATTTATGTCTTATAGTTGCTTATATGACTAAAAAAAAAATTCATACCTACATCTTAAAATCAATTTTATATTCATTGGAAGGCTTAGTTTGCAATAACTGGTGTAATCTATTATATCATGATCCTTATGCCAATGAGAGTGATGTCATAATGAAGTAACTTTCTACTAACATAGTAGAGCATTCCATTGTAAATAGCTCTTCTTGTAGTTGAAAAAAATCTAAAATAAATCCCTTTCCTACAAACTTCAGGAAAAAATAGTTTTTCCTCCACTAAGTAGGGCCACAAATACTATACCAACATTTTTTTCTCAACTCAAATAGAACCACAAATAATTTGGTTGGTTGGTTGGTTGAGGCGTATAGGCCTCTGTTTTGATGTTTGCTGTTTTGTTGAATTCATGAGATTAGAGTCCCTTCCCCTACTTTAATATCAAAAACAATACCCTGACCGACTATTATCTCCTCCCCCTACACCTAAAAATTATAAATCTTAAAATTGCTTATCCATTTCTTTTAATTTTATTTTTTTTAAAAAATTAAGTATTCCTTAAATGAATAATCCCCATTACATCAAAGGCAGGTGGTTGCAATGGTTCAAACTCTCCATAGAGTGTCACTCAAAACGTTGAGCCATTTTGTAATGCTTGGTCCTCGGACTCGATCTATTTTTTCTTTATTATTGTTTGGTTCTCAACTTCTCATACTCTTATCCTTTTACCGACTTTTTAGTCTTATCGTTTTACCCACTGTTTAGTCTTCCCACTGAACGTGTGGGGAACGATACGTAGAATTTTTTGACTTGTAAGATCGATTGCGTTAGGTTCCACAGGTTTTCAAGATTGACGATAAAAATTTGTGGTTTTCCGTGTCAGAATTCAATTTGTTCAGAAGAATTCGGTTTTGTGTGAGCCAATGAGAATTCGTGACAAAACAGAGGACCACCCAACCCGTGGAAACTCAATTTGGCATTACTCTGCGTCACTTAGCGGACCGACTTGTGCGACATAATATATTGATTTCGCCTTCAATTCCGACAATACTCTAAAGCATGTGGGCCTCTCTGTCCCCTCGATGCCCTATAAATGGCTATCTCACGCTTCTTCCCCATTGTATTCAACAACTCTTGTAAAATCTGTTATAAGTTTCAGAGGCTGCTTTAGTATGAAGTAAATCTCGTCTGTGAATATGGCTCCGCCAAGAAGAGGAAAAATTAAGGCTGCCATTTTCAGATCAATGGGTCATTCAATAACACTCTGTTATGGCAGTCTTAGGCGAAAGATAGGAGTTGGGCTCTCTTTCCGCCAGTTGTTGAAGACATTATTCTGTGAAAAGCTAGCTGGGAAGAAGCGTATTATGAGATCGGCCTGAGCGCCTCAGTAAATTGGCTTTCTTTATTATGTTCCTCGCTGCGCAGCGGAAGTATCTGCTCTGATATGTGTTGAAAAATTAATCTAATGATATTTAGAACAATGAAGTAGTGTAATTGAGAGGGATGTAAATTTGGAAGTTTATTATTAAGAATGTATTGTCTGTTTGATTGTACAAGCTGATATCTCTTTTTTTCTCTATGACATGAAGAAATATTTGTCTCTACAAGTTGCTTATTCTGCAATTCACAGCTTTAATGGGTCTTTGATATATATTGATCAACAATAGACAATATGCAGATTATATAAATTAATTCAGGTCAGTTACAGTGTTGTTTAAGAAAAGAACAAGTTATGACATTGATAAGTAGGAGGTGTTTTCCACAGCGTGTCAAATTGTAATATTGTTATCAGGATTCAACTGTAGGAGTCAAACTTGTAAAACTACACGATTGAATCTTGATAGCAATATCACAAATTATGATATTATTAAAGTGAAGGATTTCTAAATTGAATCATCATAAAAATTGCATTCTATATTTTATAGAAGATAAGTAATTACATTCTTTCCTCCATCATTTTACTGTTAATTTTCTGTGTGACCATTTTGTTTTTATGTCTTTTGACACAATGATGGGGCTGGGCTTAAAGATTATGGTCAGCTGACATTGTTATCCATCAAATCTAAACCTGTAAAATATTAAACAAATAAATTAAAAACTTAGGACAACTAAATTGTTGCCATTCTGAACTAATCAAACAGTCAACTTGCTTGTTAACTGCAAAAGTAAGCAACATAAATGTAAATAGTCCATTTTATATAATATTTAACTAAATTTTATTAAGAACACGCCATTATTTTATTTGACTGGAACTAATCATCCAAGTAAAGGCTACACTATATCCCACCTTTTACTTTGGGGTGTACGATTATTTCGGAGATAAAACCCAGAGGAAAACAAAACTTGGAGAACTAAAGTTATCTCTGTACGACACAGCTACAAGCACACCGTTTAACCACAAGAATTTTATCTGAAGTTGGTAGAACTGTCGGCATCAGCGTACACAAATGAGAAACTGTTTTCCAGTATCTATATAGGTATAACCTATTTTAAGAGCTCATTTTCTTACACAAAGGCCGTGTAAGGAGAAGTTACTTTCCTCACAAAATTTATTTAAATCATGTCTGGTTGGTTTAAAATATTAAAATATTATTTTCTTTTAGATAAACTTGAGTTATTGTATTGAGCAGTATTGTTTTTAAAAGGCAAAAATAGGTTTTGGGGACCTGAAACCACAAAGTTTAAACATACAAAGATAGAGCAAAAAAAGTCCAAGAGAACAGACAGCTGTCCCAAAAAGAAACGACAGCAACAAAGAGACAACAAGGTCCAAAAAGGACCGCCAAAAAGCCATAGAAGACAACAATAGCACTACTCCATGAAGTTCAAAAACTCCTCGGCTTCCTTCTCAACTTCACTCATTTCCTGTATTCCCTGCTTGAGGATTTGAACCATATGTGTAGAAGTAGGGACCTTCCTCTTCGTGTTAGCCCGGGTGCAAGTCGAAATCCCTTCAACAACATCTCTACTACAACCTCTGTCTGCATCCAAGTCCACGAATAGTGAGCCCTTTTGATTTTTTTCCAACTTTTCCACCATAGCATTAATGATAATGGTGTTATGCCTGGCAATTTTATGATTATGCGCCACAGTGGCCCTGATATTTTGGCCAATCTTGGACATATTGCTCTCCAGCCTAGACAATCTTTCCTCCTGCAATTGTTGTCTTTTCTCCATTAAGGGGGTGTTTTTTCCATCATTCTCCTTACGGCTCCAGCTCACCTTCTGCTCCAACTCCATGACTCTATTGTTGAGATCTATATTACGGCCATTCAAATCACACACTTCCTTATGGGCCCACTTTAAAATAGTGAAAAGGCCATTAGCACTTTTTTCCGCCACACTCATTATGTCATCAGACCTAAAGTTATTCGGGGCAGAATTAATTCTGTCCTGATTAGTGGGTCTTTTAGGGACATTCACAAATCTTCCAGACGCAGGGGCACTAGGGACCGACTCTTTACTAGCCATAGGATTTTTAGAATGAATTTCCAAAGAATTCCCAGAGTATGAAACCAATTTCGTAACCGAGGCACCTTTAAACCCAGAGACCAAACCCGGGGTAGGGCAACCAGGTGAAGGCTGGGGATTAAGACAAGATGGCGGAGCAGAACCCGGCATAGGGCAACCATACGAAGGCTGGGGGTTAAGACAAGAAGGCAGAGCAGAACCCTCAAGGACATTCTGGCAAGAAAGGGACTGAGGGTCAGTGGTTTTAGTACCAGCATGAGCAAAAGAAAAAGGGGCCAAAGGATCATTCTCCCTGCTACTTTCTGTATCCTCATCGTCCAACTCCCCAGCAGCAACATTTTTAGGCAAAGCGGGTAAATTTTGGAAATGCTCAAAGATGAGCCTAACAAGACCAGGGTGAATAATAGAAATCCGCCTAGGGTTTCTTTCAACATCATCAAGGAAATTCTTCAGAGAAGAGAATAAATAAAAAGGAAAAGAGATACGAACCTTGTGACGAAAGTGGTTCAAAATGGAAAAGTGATAACCATACGCCCTGGTGAAGCGCCCATCAACTGTGATGTACTCCATGATGACTCTCAAAACTTTCCTCCAGATCAATTTAATGGACTCCACATCAAAGTAGCTATTAGAAACCTTAACCAACTTAGCCTTCTCCTTATCTTTCTTAGGAAATCTGATAACCGCTTCATCAGAGAACCGGCGGTCCCAATAAAATTTCACACCCTCAATCGAAAGACCAGTAATCTCACCAATGATTTGCTCATTCAGCTTAACATTCCTACCAAACAACACAATCTCACCATTTTTCCAGTTTTTGACGAAATAGTCCAGCATCATCTCATCAGTACCATGGAGCTTTTCCAAGAACGGAACTAAACCTCCCTTTTCAATTTTTTCCCAAGCTTTAACATTCTTCCTGTGCTCTTGAAAGCTGCTTGGCTCAACATGTTTTCTCTCTCCCCCCATCTTCAAAGCTTTGTTATACCAACCCCTACAGTTGCTCTGGGTCCCGTATGAGCTTATTTTCCCAGACACCCAAAAAGCGTGTTGAAAACACTTCTCAAAAAGGAAAATGACGTCGGTCCCATCAAATCTAATGAGATCGACGTACTTAATCTTTATCTGCTTCATCATGGCGAAGACAAACTTCTCTTCCAAGTATAGAATCATAATAGATTAGAGCTTTAACCTCATAATGGAGGTAATCATTCTTCCTCCATGTGTTTTCCCCACCCCTCTTGACCCCTTCATTGGCAAAGTAATCCGCCACCTTATTGGCTTCTCTGTAGGCGTGGGAAACTTTCACTTTGTCGAATTTACTTAATAGAGCAATTGTATCTTCGATCCACTTTTTCATGGTCCACGAAGGGGGGGTTAACCCAAGAATGCAGTCTATTATGTTCTTAGAATCCCCCTCCAACCAAAGACATTTCATATTCATATTGAAAGCCAGGTTAACTGCATGATAAGCCCCAACAACTTCTGCAACATGATTAGTTTGGGTGTCAATGTCCATAGCAAAAGCTGCAATAAAAACACCTACATTGTCTCTTAAAACACACCCACTGCCATTTTTCCCAGGTTTGCCTTTAGCAGCACCATCAAAATTGGCTTTCACCCATCCAAAAGGCGGCAAAGTCTAGCTTGCATTCTACCTTCCACAATGGGCCGGCGTGGGGAATTTTAAAACAACTAATTTTGAATTCCACTTTTCAGCTGTAGCAATATCAAAGGGAGACCAAGTAGCTTTATCAACCATTTTTCTAGGGAATAAAGATAAATTTTCCTCTATAGCCCTAACAATTTTTTCATACAAGTCCCCCTCCGACTTCTCTTTTTCCCTAAACAATCTATTGTTCCTTTCCTTCTAGATACTCCTTGAGACAAAAGGTAGAAAAAAAGACCAGAGCTTATGCACAAAAATATTTTTTGATGGAGCTTTCCATTGCAAGAAAAAATCTTCAACCGAAGCAGGGGAAACCCAAAGCACATCAAGATGCACAAGAATTTTTCCCCAGCTATGTGACACATAAGGACAATGAAGAAAAAGATGATTAACAGTCTCAACATCATTCCTGCACATGTAGCATCTGTTAGGTAATTGGATTCCTCTCTTGCCAAGATTGTCCAAAGTGAGAATCTTGTTCTATAGCATTATCTAATAGAAAATATTGATTTTAGGAATCAAAGAATTAATCCAAGCTTTAGCCCAGAAGGGTGGGAGCTCCTACGGACTAACCGTCATGGAAGTAGTGGAAGAAACTGAAAAACTGCCAGATGGATTGTCTATCCAAACCGCAAGATCATCCACTTGGTGTTGAGCCAATCTAAGGGCCCTAAAGGCAGACTAAATTAGGAAAAGATCTAGACTTATAGTCCTCAAATCAACCCAATCCCTATTCCTCCAATAATTTTTGACCAGGACCCCGAATTCCCTTTTACAATCATTCATCCATTTACTGAAATTCTCAATTCTGATTAGAGGATCCTTGAAAAGCCATCTGTCTTCCCAAAATCTAACATTATTTCCTTTTCCAACAATCCATCCAGTCCCCATCTCCAACAACTTTCTACCTCTACTCATATCATTCCAACAGACAGACCCACGAGGTAAAAGAGAAGAAGTAATAACATCATTAAGAGACTCACAGTTGCTAAAGTATTTGGCTTTTAAGGTCTCTTGCCATTCCCCTCTCAAAGTAAGAGATCTCCAGAGCTGTTTAGCAAGAAGGGACAAATTCAACACTTTAATTTTTCTTAAGCCTATACCACCTCTCGATTTAGGTCTACAAACTAGGTCCCACCCTACAAGTGGGAGTCTCTTCTTATCCTCCACACCAGACCAGAGAAACTTTTTCTAAAATTTTTCAATAGCCTCAACATATTTAGCAAGAATTTTAAATAAACTGAGAGCATACACATGTAAATTTTGCAAAGAGGCTTTGAGGAGCTGGAATTTTCCAGCTTGACTGAGAAGTGCTCCTTTCCATCCTGACAACTTCTTATTGAATTTTTCAACCAAAGAGATCCAAAATGAGTCCAGGGGTTTAAAGTATAGAGGCAAACCAAGATAGGTTGATGGTAGAGGCTCGATCTGGTAGCCAAGAATTCGAGCAAGTTTAATTTGTCTATGCTCAGGAGTGTTGAAGAAGAAAATTGAACTCTTTTCCCTGTTGACAACTTGCCCAGAAGTAGATTCATAAAGATTCAGGATCCTTTTGAAATTCATAGCTTCAGTCATAGTGGATCTTCCCATAAGAATGGTATCATCAACAAATTGCTGGTGGGAACAAGTTAGAAGAGAAGAGGAAGGTCTTAGACCAACAAGGGATCTCTGATCAATAAGATTTTTAATATTTCTTCCCAAACACTCAGCCACAATTGTAAATAGAATTGGAGAGATAGGATCTCCCTGTCTGAGACCTCTAGAAGTCTAAAAAAACCTCGAAGGTGACCCATTCACAATGACAGAGGTAGTAACCATCAAAACAAGTTGGTTCATCAGCTAGATGACTCTGCTATTAAAACCAAACTTGACCATGATTTTAAATAAGAAATTCCAATCTACCCAATCATAGGCTTTAGATATGTCCAGTTTAAGAGTGAACCCTTTAGTCTTCGAAACAATTAGGGAATGTAAATTCTCATGAATAGTGATAGCTGAGTCCAGAATGTACCTACCTGGCACAAAACCATTCTGTTGCAGAGAGATCATTTGAGGAAGCAAAGAAAGCATTCTTGTAGTTAGAACCTTCGAAATGATTTTATAAATAGAATTACATAGGCTGATTGACCGAAAAGCTTCAAACTCTGAATTCCCAGGTTTTTTTTGGAATAAGGACTACAAAAGTAGAATTTAGTTCTTTCAAAAGACATCTTGAACCAAAGAATTCCTTGACAGCCTTCTGAACATCCAACTCAACAATTTCCCAAAAGTCTTGGAAGAAGAATAAAGGGAACCCATCAAGTCTGGGAGCTTTATTGCCATCAAAAGAGAAAACGACTTTCCTAATTTCAGCCTTGGTAGGAATAGTAGTGATCAAAGAATTTTCATTTTGACCTATCACCTGGGGAATAGCCTCAAGCAAGGAGTCTAAAGCATCAGGCACAATCTCTCCATTACATGATAGTAGGTTATTGAAAAAAAGAACAACTTGTTTCTTGATATCATCTTCCTCCTCAAACCTAGTCCCATTCACTTCAATGTAAGCAATTCTATTAGCAGCCCTATGTTTCAAATCAGACAGGTGAAAAAATCTAGTGTTCCTATTTTATTTTGACCTATGTTGAGCAGTATTGTTGTACATATAATAGAATTGGTTGATACACTTGTTAATAAAATGTAAGATTTCGGTTTGAATCACAATTTATCTTCAAGCAATACAATGACCATACATATGTATTTGATGGTCATTGCCTAAATTATATATAAAAAATAATCACTTCTAAGAAAATAATATTAGACTAAACATTACACATATTTAGCCGCTAGACTACATATAGTGTGAGCAGGGTTTAAATTTGATGGCCGTATGAGCGTATTTAAAGATTTTTGTAATAAAATATAATCAAAATTTTAAGAAGATTGTTTCAGATGAAAGGAGAGATTTTGGATAGGCTGTCAAAATTTATATAGAATTATAATGATATATATATTTGATTTATGTATAATTTTACTTACACTAAGGTATACCATAATGTTTTAAGGGCACCTTTGAATAGATAATAAAAGCAAATAAATATTGATTTTCCAATTGAATGCAACATTCTATTTCCATTTGCAATGTTTTCAACAATTTTTTGAGAAGTTTCTTTTTTTTTTTATTTGCATTGCTTTATTTTTATTTCTATCTGCATAATCCTTGAACCTCCTTTAAATGCAAGTGCTAATTATAATCAATATGAACTGTTTAATGTAAATTTATGATGAAAATATATTATTTATAAATAACAAGGCATTACATATAAATAGATTTTTAATTTTTAAATGATATATGATTAATATATTTATTTATATTAAAAATTTATTACTAATATTTGATAAAATTATTTTTTATTTTGTTTTATTTAAAAATAAATTTTATTTAATTTTTTTAATTTTAATAAATTAACAGTACAAACAAAATCCACATACACATATAAGTGTTGCTGCAACTATTTTCAATTCTTCTTTTCTCAACCATCTCAATTACAATGTTGCATGTTACATATTTATACACAAAATACTCACTTTTCATGCATATTCTGGAAGTTCCCATCTTGTATTCAATTCTAAGAATTTTAATGGCTTCTAACTTAAAGGAATTCTAGACTAAAGTTCATGTACAGATTAGCTATATTCATTAAATGATTTGTACAGATTCTGCCATAACAGACAGTGTGGAGCTATTGCTTACATGATATTTGGAGAGGGTGGCTCAATCTTAATTCCAAATCACTCCCTTAAACTTACCTTTCCATATCAATTATACCCAAATTTTCTCTCTGCAATTCAAACTTCGCTTTTGACAATGAAATGTCTGTGAATTGCTCCTTTCACCTGCAAAACTCTAAATTGATTTCTCTACTTACAGCCACAGTTCTATAAAATGATATATGATCTCCATATACTTGATTGACCATGATATACATGATTTTTAGATAATGTTATAGCAAAACTTATTATAGATTGCTCCAATTTGTTCCTGATTGAAATCTGATAATATTTTTTCTAACACCCCAATGGGCTTGCCCTAAAACCAGAATATTTTTTTCTATCAAATCCTGCTAAGCTTTTAACTATTTCATCTGTTATAAAGGGTTGTTGTCTAATAACAACAATAACTTCCATTTCTGAGTCATCTTGAACTTTTCCTTAATTTGAGATGCTTGATTCTCAATTTAGATAATGGCATCGACCATATTTATTCACGACCGAACCTGCAAGAATTCTAGTCCTATCTTAACTGGAGTCTCAAGCCTAGATTTCTTATTACTTGGTGTCTGAGGCACTTTATTCACCTATCTTGCTCGGTTCTGAATTTAACCCTTGAGTTTCCTGTGAATCTAATTAACTAGAATAGTAGGTTCTAGATTTCAGGGATGTTTTTCTCTAAAGTTTTCATTGAGGCAAAGACTAAATGTAAATATTGTCGAGCACCCAAGGGACACGAGGTGATTATCAACTTTGACTTAGTATTAACACAAAACATGGGAAAGTCAATTCTTAGAATCTTTTTTGGAAGCTATTTTAGATGTTCTAGACCAGGACCATATGATGTTTAGGGTTCTATTGAAGTTTGAGGATCTAGTTTGAAGGAGCACTAGATGTTATTATTTAATATTTATTTACTCTATTGAATTGAATATACAAAATATTAGAAATTTAAAATTCTTGTCTTCTAATTACTTTTGGGTTTATCTCATCATAATACTATTTTTCCTCTTGATGTTGGTTGATGTCACCATTATCTAATTTTAAATATGATGTGTTTTTTTTTAGTATTCCTTTTTATTTTTTTGAGGTGACTGCATGCTCATATAATATTTGATTAATGGTAGTGCAATTTTTTATTTTTTTTTATAAGACGAATATGGGAGAATGAATTCCCGTTGAGATAAATAGGTTACATAATTTGCATATTCATCAAGAGCATAAATAAATATGATATTTGGTGAATAAATTTTTAGACATGTTCTTGGAACCTAAAGGGTTACCCCCAAAGCATACCATTTGTTTCATTTAGGGGTTAAATACTCTAACTAGGAGTATAAAAAATATATTAAATATAATCTTAATAAATTATTAATCAGAAATAAAATCTATATCTAATTGAAATTTAGAATTATAAATAGTAGTAATAATATCAAAAATAGATTAACACAACATATAACCTAAGAAACCCTTTAAAGATAAAATCTAACACCAAAGAGAGATCCAACAATGTTTCAATCCATTAATGGGTTTATAAATAAACTTAGCTTATATAAACCTCTTGTACACTATTATCCTCTCCCTTCTCAAATCATATAAGTAGATATACTCAATGTTCAACAATTATAATTTAAGCCTCATACATAATTGGTAAACCATTAGAGGTAGTAAAATCACATCCTTATACAACCACAACAAATTAAAAATTTATAATACAAGCATTGATGGGTTTTATATCCACCAACCTATATTCAATTGAACCAATTATTAAAGATTTTCTATTAGAAATTGGGTCAATACTCAAGTAAAAAGTGGTTAAAAAATAGAGAAACACTATAATATTGACACATTCCTCAAAATTTGAGTGATGGAGGAGGTAGTCATTCAATTGAGCCTCCCATGAACATTGATTTTTTTAGTGGCTAATATTCACCAGTTGGCTAATATTTGACATTTGGGAATCCAAAATTGGCTAATAGTTAGAGCTATAATGTGACTTGAATCACCACATTTTTACAAAATTTTATTGTAGTCTTATTTTAATCGCCAAAGAATTTATTTTATTAAAACATTTAACTCAAAAGTTCGCCACAATATTTGATACATGATTTTATTATATTTGATATCAATCTAATTGTATTGACCATGTTATATAGGATTTTTAAATAATAACTTAGAACAATTATATTCTCACAAGATTATTTTGCTTCAATTCCTTATAATTTAAGTCTAATACTTTTCTCATCCAAATTTATTAACAATCTATTTAAATTACAGCCACATTCTTGGCCTAAAATATAAGAGAAATACAATGGGTTGTTTTGGAATCCAATGATACTACTCCCAAACTAAAATGGAAAATATATTTGGAAGTGCTCTTCCTATTACCAATGCTACTTTCTTAATTATCCTATAGATAATTAAGTTAAAATTATTTTAAATTTTAGTATAATAGAATTCCATGATTTTTAGTGCCATTGACATTTTTCAAGATTCTTTCTCTTTCTTGCAAGTGAGTACATTTTAGTTTTCCCATGCACTTGGGGATTAAACTCACTACATAAATTACATTAGGCCTTGTAGCTATCTAATAAAACATACTGACAACTAATATTTTATAGAATGTTGATCTACATTGTTTTTTATAAGATAAGCAGCATTTACAGGGTGTTGTACCCTTCACACTGAAAGCCCACAGAGCCAAAAACAAACTAGTTCAAACCAGAATATGAACTAGGAGAAGAGAAAACAAGAGTCACTAGGGCTCGACAAAACATCTGACAGACAGTTGTAGAATAGCAAACAAGGACTAGACAACCCCAGAACCAAAGGGGACTAATCTGACTCCCTAAACCATAGGTCGTGATGAAGTGATAGATTTGGGGAGTCCCATCTTCTTCCTCAGCACAACAAACCAGGGAGACTAAAAATCGAAATCCACCGAGCGAGGCAAGAGGAGTGAATCCTCACTAGCCACCCCGGGCAAGGAGCCACCACACATCGAGGGAGCTGAAAGCGTCAAAGAGGAAACAAGAGCAATTAAAGGACCAACAGAGTCATTCAACGAGGGATGGGCAGTTTCTGCCTAAATAGTGGCAATAGATTGAGGCAGCAAAGGTTCCACAAAAGGGATAACTAGAAGAGGAGCCAGGAAAGACTCAGACACCATGGGAGCCAAGGGAGGGTCACCCTCCTCAGAGGAACCTAGAATCATCTTTTCTTAATCTTTACTCATTTTAAACTAGTGCATATAAGTTGGTTTACTACTCAACATTCTAAATCAATTCAATAAATCATAAATGCATACAGTATCTATGTTATAAAAAATCTACCACTAATTTAATTAACTTCTATAATAAGAAAATATTTCATCGACCCTAAATCTATTATCTTAAATTCTTTTTTCAATACTAATCTATAATTTTCAATTAACAAATTTCATTTTTTTGTAAAAATTAAATAATCTACATACAAAAAAACTATTATAAAATTTTGCATTATTTTTCTACCTTGATGGATAGTGTGGGGTTCAATACTGCTCTTGTTGAAACCATTGCTTAAAATGCATATTTATGCAGCTATACCAAACCCTACCTACTTCTTTGAGCTTATATAACATAATTTTCATCTTATAGAATTTATTTTCTTGAACCAAAAATATCATAACCAATTGGCTACTCAACATAAACCTCTTCTTCTAACTCATAATTTAAAATATATGGATTTTATATCCATTTGATGCATTTACCAATTGTTTTGGGCTACTATTGCTAAAGTTTCTCTTTAATTGTGTCTAATCTTGCCACAAGTGAAAAAATTTCATTATAATAAATTATATGCTATTTCAAATATTCTTTTGTATCTAATCTTTCTTTATGCCTGTTAATTTCACCATTTTTATTGTATCTAGTTTTATAAACTAATTTGACATCAATGGCATATTTAGGTATTTGAAGATGGACACTAACTACCATGTTTTATTTTTCTCAATTTTAAAATGTCCTCATACATAGCATTGAAACATTTTTTTTAATTATGGATTCTTCAAAATTAATTTGATCAACTTCCAAAAATAGAGAAAAAAATAGTAAAATTGTCATTTTCTTCTTCATTTTGTGTTGCATCACATAGTTTATCTAGATTTTCTTGTCTTCCTTGAAATTATAATTGGTATTTCTCTTGTGTTTGGATATGTTAGTAAAGGTTAAAATGAGATACTAGTTTTGGTGGATCTATTGCTAGGTATAGGGGGAAAAAATTTCACACTTCCATTAGAACATTTTATTTTAGTACTTTTTTAATTTTCTTCTAGTCATTAATCCATTCCCATTGTCATGCTTCATCTTCATAAAAAATAACATCTTTGAAAAATGTAGCTTCTTTGATAATTACATTGTATAGTTAGCCTAGGAGATTCAATTCTAAAGTAATACCTTATCACATGCATGCATATTGGGGTTTTCTAAATATATAAAATATAACCAAATATATCACTTTTGTATTATGAATATGGCATATAATTTAATCAATTTGATACAAGTAGGTATTAGGGGTTAGAAATCATGTACGTAGAAGGTAATAATGTTGTTTATAAGTGGCATTCCAACTATGTAGATCACTTTGCAAAGGTCAATTAGAGGAAATCATATTTATTAGTTTAGTTTTTCTAGGATTTTGAAGCTATATTATTTGTACACCTCATGTTCTTATGTGTGTGAATGCCTCATAATCCTAAGATATTTTCTTAATTCCAACCCTAATATAATGGAAAAAGGAAACTATGGTCACACCAAGGTCATGCAAATTCAATATAAATCTTACCATGTTTCCTATAGCTAATCATTAGGGACCTTTTGGTAATGCTATGACCAGACCACAAAGAATCAACATGTATAGATCTAAAATCCTTCCACTATAATCTAGATTAATATTTACACTATAATTGAGATATCTATTATTAGGGGAGTTTATTTTGATAATATAAAGCGGGAAGGGCCTTAACCCATTACAAAGTAGCCATTGAGGCAGAAGAGAGGAGTCTCACAAAGAGTGAGACAACAAAAAAAATGAAACAAAGAATGAAGAGACTCACTAGCAGTGAGACTGGAAAAAATAGCAAAAAAAACAAGTATCCCAAGAAACATGAAACATCAATGAAGAAGAGAACAACATAGACAAACAATGTTTTTGACCGGAGCATAGAATTGGAAACAAGTTTTTGGAAGGACCCAAAAACACCGACAAAGACAATCAAGGTAGTTTGAAACACTCATATTAGAGTTTTTTCTCCCAAACACCAAGCCTCGAGAAAATATTTACAATTTTGGGAAACTCCCAACCAACTTTAATACAAATGAAAAATTGATTAAAAATAAAAATTGTTATAGCTTTTGTGACATTGCCAATGGTAACAAATTGATCAATAGCATCATCTATACCATGAATGAAAATTTTATCCGAAAACTCCAAAGGGATCTATGGGAGACAAACCCAAAAAAGAACCAAGTTGGTCTTGGTAGCATCAAAACCAACAAACTAATTTTGAATGTAAAGAAAGGATTACCCAAATACTAGGGTCCATATAACAGAACATGAGAGTAGTCCATGTTGGATTTTAAGGAGAATAAAAGGGATTCATTCCTCAAAGCCTTCACCCTCAAAAATCCAAAACCACACCAACAATCAGATGCCCAATAGCAAATAATATCAATGTTTGGTATGTGAACCAGGAATCTCCCAATGAGAGCATGTTGTAGGGAAATAGAGGCTTTGTCCACCTACTCATCAGGTAGAAAAATAATAGGAGGAGATTGAGGAATTACCTCCTCAACACTACACTCCAATTTTTTGCAAGGAGGAGAAGGCACTCCCTTAGTAATATTATGAATGGGGGCTTCACCTATAGAACCTGAGATATGGAACAAAGGTCTTGATTGGGATAGAGAGAAGGCACAATCTCCACTTCACACATGTCAATAGTAGAAGGAATCAACCAAAAAGATGAGGCAAAAAGATTTATCTTCAAACCTACCTCAAGCAAAGGATTATTAGGAGAGGTAGAAGATAGCCCCTGTTGAAAGAAAACCTATTCATAGTTAGAGAAAGCTCAATAGAACCCAACCCAGAAACACCATACTTATTAGCAATTGAACATTGGGCTTCTAGCCACATAGCTAGAAGAGGAATATCCACATCGACATCCACCAAATAACTTGTAGAAGACATGGACCCCATACATTGCTTTACAATACGAGCCTCCAAAAGAATATCAAGGAGAGATTCTTCCTCCTCATCGTCCAAAAGGATCCCCAAAGATAAATACTCCTCAAGAGAGCTACCCCTCACACAACCTCAATAAGGGTGTCAAGGCTAGTGCAAGATCGCAAGCTCATAACGCAAGGGAAGGCATGAAGCATAATGATAGGGGCTTCAGTCTCAGGAATGAATGTAGAGGTATCACCACCACTGCAATGGTAGGGGGATTCAGAAGGCAACCAACCCATGAGCAAGAATCCAACTCTTGCTCACCAACACCTTCTCCATCTTTCGACTCATCATCACCCTCCCCATCATCTACAAAGTCCCTAAAGCTTTCACCTCCATCATCTCCACCATTTTTTGGTTTTGGACCCTTCATCTTTATCGTTAATACATCTATGGGTGTTCATTAATGTTTTGTGGTGACTATTAGGGGAGTTTGTTGCTAGAGATGTGTATATATTAAAAAATATAAAAAATATTACTTAAATTTGGATTATTTGGATGATTTTTTATTAATTATTTTAATTAGAGAAGAAATATTTATTTTTTGTAAGACCTAAATCTATCTTCATTTCAAACTTACCCTTCTCAAAAATAGTGATAAATGTTAGGCTCTATTATAACAACCTAGCAAATAATGCACCTTGCAAAAATAATTTTGATTTTGAGCCAATGAAATGGTTTAACTACCATAAATATTTAATGTGTGAAATTATTTAAAATTCATTCCAAATTGTTTGGGATTAAACACTCTCCCATAACTAGGAATTTGAGCCACTTGAAAATTCTATATCTTGGGATCGCTTCTATAGGCCAAAAATCCTCATTATACATCCTCAAATTAATGTCACATTCATTGAAAGGCTTGGTCTACAACAATATATATAGTCCAATATGTCATAATCATTATGTTAATGGGAAGTGATGTTCCAATAGAAGTGACCCTCCTACTAACATAATGACTGATTGAATGACGGTGAGTATGTTTTCATGCTCAACCTCCTCTCTCCTATTTTGTGACTGAAAAATCCAAAAAATATTCCCTTCCTACAAGCTTCTAAAAACTGTCCCTACCCTCAAGTCAAATATGCCTAAAGTTTATGTCTTATAATTGCTTATATGACTAGAAAATTCCATACCTACATCTTAGAATCAATCTTATACTCATTGGAAGGCTTAGTTTGCAATAACTGGTGTAATCTATTATATCATGATCCTTATGCCAATGAGAGTGATGTCATAATGAAGTAACTTTCTACTAACATAGTAGAGCATCCCATTGTAAATAGCTCCTCTTCTTGTAGTTGAAAAAGATCTAAAATAAATCCCTTTCCTACAAACTTCAGAAAAATAGTTTTTCCTCCACTCAAGTAGTACCACAAATACTATATCAAGAATTTTTTCTCAACTCAAATAGAACCACAAATAATTTGGTTGGTTGAGGCGTGTAGGCCTCTCTTTTGTTGTTTGCTGTTTTGTTGAACTAATAGGATTAGGGGGCCTTCCCCTACTTTAATATAAAAAACAATTGAACCCTAACAGACCATTAACTCCTCTCCCCTACACCTAAAAATTATAAATCTTAAAATTACTTTAAGACTGAAAAATCCCTTTCTTTTTATTTTTTATTTTTGTTTAAATGCCCTTAAATGAATAATCTTCATTAGATCAAAGGCAAACCACAAAGGTGGTTGCAATGGTTCAAACTCTCCATTCTAGAGTTTCAACTCAAAACGTTGAGCCAATTTGTAATGTTTGGTCCTCGGACTCTTATCTATTTTTTATTTATTGTTTGGTCCTCATACTCTTATCCTTTTACCTACTGTTTAGTCTTATCTTTCTACCTACTGTTTAGTCTTCCCACTGAACGTGTGGGGAACGATAAGTAGAATTGTTTGATTTGTAAGATTGATTGCTTTAGGTTCCACAGGTTTTCAAGATTGACAATAAAAACTTTGCTGGTTTGTCAGAATTCAATATGTTCAGAGGAAATAGGTTTTGTATGATCCAATGAAAATTCGTGACAAAATAGAGGACCACCCAACGCGTGGCAATTTGGCATTATTCAGCGTCACAATTCACTGTATCGGACCGACTTGTGCGACAGAGTACATTGATTTCGCCTTCAATTCCGACAATACCGCAAAGCATGTGGGCTTCTCTGTCCCCTCTATCCACCATAAATGAATATCTCACGTCTCTTCCCCATTGTATTCTACAATTCTTGCAAAATCTGTTACAAGATTGGGAGGCTGCATGGGCATCAAGCAAATCTTGTCTGTGAATATGGCTCCGCCAAGAAGAGGAAAAATTAAGGCTGCCATTTTCAGATCAATGGGCCATTCAATAACACTCTGTTATGGCAGCCTTAGGCGAAAGATAGGAGTTGGGCTCTCTTTCCGCCCGTTGTTGAAGCCATTATTCTGTGAAAACCTGGCTGGGAAGAAGCATATTATGAGATCGGCCATTGAAATAGCTTCGTTGCATGACCGCCTCAGTAAATTGGCTTTCTTTATTATGTTCCTCACCGCGCAGCGGAAGTATCTGCTCTGATATGTAAATTTGGAAATTTATTATTAAGAATGTATTGTCTGTTTGATTGTACAAGCTGAGATTTCTGTTTTTTCTCTGTGAAAATGAAGAAATATGAAACTTATATTTGTCTCTACAAGTTGGGTCTTTGATATATATTGATCAATAATAGGCAGTATGCAGATTATATATGTTAATTCAGGTCAGTTACAGTATTGTTTAAGAAAAGAACAAGTTATAATATTGATAAATAGGAGGTATTTTCCACAGCGTGTCAAATTGTGATATTGTTATCAAGATTCAATTTTATGAGTCAAACTCCTGAAACTACAAGATTGAATCCTGATAACAATATCACAAGTTATGACATTATTAACTTAAATGAAGGATTTCTAACTTGACTCATGATAAAAATTGTATTGTAAATTTTATAAAAGATAAGTAATTACATTCTTTCCTCCATCATTTTACTGTTAATTTCCTCTCTGTCACCATTTTGTTTTTATGTCTTTTGGCACAATGATGGGGCTGGTCTTAAACATTATAGTCAACTGGCATTGTTATCCATCAAATCTAAACCTGTAAAATATTAAACAAATACATTAAAAACTTAAGACAACTAAATTGTCGCCATTCTGAACTAATCAAACTGTCAACTTGCTTCTTAACTGTAAAAGTAAGCAACATAAATGTAAATAGTCCATTTAAATTTATTAAGAACACGCCATTATTTTAATTTGACAGGAACTAATCATCCAACTAAAGGCTACACTATATCTCACCTTTTACTTTTGGGTGTACGATTATCTCGGAGAGAAAACCCAGAGAAAAAACAAACTTGGAGAACTAAAGCTATCTCTGTACGACACAGCTACAAGCACACTGTTTAACCACAAGAATTTTATCTGAAGTTGGTAGAAATGTCGGTCGTCGTACACAAGTGAGAAACTGTTTTCCAGGATCTATATAACCTACTTTAAGACCTCATTTTCTTACACAGGCCTTGTAAGAAGTTATTTCCTCACAAAATGTACATAAATCTTGTATGGTCGGTTAAAAATTTTAAAATATTATTATTTTTCAGATAAACACGAGTCAATACATGTAACAGAATTGGCTGATAAAAATGAAAGATTTGGATTTCAATCACAATTTATTTTTAAATAATATAATGATCATACATAAATTCTATATACAAAATAACCATTTCAAAAAAATATATATATAATAAACATTACACATATTTATAATCAGTATGAAATTGTTTAGCGTACATTTATGTTAAAAATATATTATTTGTAAGTAATACAACATTATATAATATTATTTTTAAAATGATATATGATTAATATATTTTTAATTTATATTAAAAATTTATTGATAATATTTGATAAATTTAATTTATATTTTGTTTTATTTTATTTAAAATTATTAATTTTAATAAATTAGCAGCACAAACAAAATGCACATATACATACAAATTCTTCTTTTCTCAATCATCTCATTTACAACGTTGCATGTTACATATTTATACACAAAATGCTCACTTTTCATGCATATTCTGGAAGTTCCCATCTTGTATTCAATTCTAAGAATTCTAATGGCTTCTAACTTAAAGGCATTCTAGACTAAAGTGCATGTACAGATTAGCTATATTCATTAAATGATTTGTACAGATTCTGCCATAACAGACAGTGTGGAGCTATTGCTTAGATGATATTTGGAGAGGGTGGGTCAATCTTAATTCCACATCAATCCCTTAAATTTGTTTTTCCATATCAATTATGTTGAAATTTTGACAATGATTTTGCAAAAATGTCTGTGAATTGCTCCTTTCACCTGCAAAACTCTAAATTGATTTCTCTACTTACAGCCACAGTTCTTTGATAAAATGATATATAATCTCCATATACTTGATTGACCATGATATACGTGATTTTTATATAATGTTATAGCAAAAAAATTTATAAAAAAATGATTGCTCCAATTTGCTCCTTATTGAAATATGATAATATTTTTTCTTAACACCCCAATGGGCTTGCCCAAAAACCAGAATATTTTTTAATATCAAATCCTTGTAAGCTTTTAACCATATCATTTGTTATAAAGAGATGTTGTCTAATAACAACAATAACTTCCTTTGGTGAGTCATCATGAACTTCTCAATTTAGATAATGGCATCGACCATATTCATTCACGACCAAGCCTGCAAGAATCCTGGTCCTAGCTTAACTATCTCAAGTCTAGATTACTTATTATTCACCTTCCTTGCTTGGTTCCATATTTAACACTTGAGTTTCCTGTGAATCTAATTAACTCGGATAGTAAGCTCTAGATTTCAGGGAAGTTTTTCTCTAAAGTCTTCATTGGGGACACAAGGCGATTATCAACTTTGACTTAGTATTAACACAAGACATGGAAAAGTCAAACTAGGTTTAGAATTCTTAGAATCTTTTTTGGAAGCTATTCTAGATTTTCTCGACAAGGATTATATGATGCTTAGGGTTTCATGAAAGTTTGAGGATTTATTTTTGAAGGACTGCCAGGTCTTACGAAATAAAAAAATAAATATGTTATAGGATTAATTAGAATGTTTTCTTGAATAATAGCAATTTCTATTTTTTTAGTTTAAAGATTTGAGCAGGTTCATTTGGGGTGAGGTTAGAAATTATTCCACTAGCTTAGGTTTTTTTCTTCCACTTGCCAATCATTTGAAGTTTTTAAATTCCCACCAATTATTTTTTATAATTTAATATTTATTTACTCTATTGAATTGAATATACAAAATATTAAAATTCATGAGACCACCAACTTTCATAAATTTCAGAACTTAAAATTTTAAGCTTAAATTGCACTGCAAAATTCATTAGACCACCTGCTTTAAAATATTCCTAAAAAATTTCAACAACACCCACTAAATTTTTTTATGAAGTCCCCACCCTAAGGGATATTAAATTTCTTCCACATGAGGGTCTCAATTGAAGATGATATGATCCATGGTGTTCAAGACATCTTTGATTTACAATCTCATTACTTAAGTTCTTACTTGATAGTTTATCGACTTAATAAAACAATCCATACACTTCTAAGTATAATCATATTAATATTAATTTCATTTGTAAGAATGTTCTAAAGTTTTAATTATCTCATAAAAATATAATAATATTTTAACAAAAGGATATTGAGCCCAGAGATTAAGAATTGGTGTCGCCAACATTCACCAAAATATCAAAAATTATAGATACAAACCAATATAAATATATACTCCTTTCTATTTTTTTATTTTACTCATAAAATGAAAAAGTGTTTCTTCCATGGCTACTATAATTCTAAGCCTAGCAATCGATTCAAGGCTACTTACAAGCTCTACTCAATTAGTTAAATTTCAAACACATCTAGACTCTTAATGAACCCTTATTATACAAATCACACTATCTTAAAACACTAATAATCAACTTGTAACTCATGATATCTTCTTCTAGAATTGAATAATAATTTGAATATTATCCTTCTTCTTTCAAGGATTTGGTAGCCTCATAATATATCATTCTTAAATATTTTAATATATCTCTAATTTATCATTTAATCTATTTATCTATAGGCAAATCTAAAAAAAATTAACTCAAGATACACCAAGAAACATTGGCTATCAGTTATCGAACTTAATCATTTATGTTAATTAATAATTGATAGTATGAATTATATACAAATTAAAACATGAGATCAAATATCACCAAATTATCTATGTCACATTGCTCAACTAAGAGGTGAATCAAAGTCTTAGCCCTTCTTTACCCCTATACACTCTTATAATAGGTTGCATGCTTCACATGGGTGTTAATGAGGTGCATGAATCTTTGAGTATTTATAACTAGACTGCCAATATAGAATCTTTTTCAACCTAGTCTATAATGGAAGCATCTACCACCCATAAAAATTGAGACCAAGATTTGTTGACTTCAACTAACACAAAATTAATCGCATAATAGGAACAACCAATATTCAAGACACAATATTTAGACAGTCATTAGAATATAATATAAAATGAGAGAAATAAAACCTCTCCCATGAGCCCAAGCTCACACAACCAAGAAATCTTCTCATTGTACCACAAAATCTAACACTACCTAGCTATTACTAAGATAGTTTTCATCCTTCCTTCAAAGGATGATTATCACTTGATTACCAATCCCACTATTAATGACCATCATCTAAAATTAAGCTTGGACATCCACAAATTTTTTCTCTCCACAAAAAGGTGACAATATAGCTCCACCCAACCCTTAGAATAATCAAAGATATATTTCAATCATGAAGTCTTCCTTGTCACAAACTCAAACACATTATGCATATATCAATTTTTAACTTGAATACATAAGGATCATATCATAAACTTGATACCACAAGTTAAATGGCTACATACACATTCATATTCAATCATTATGTAATGCATTGAGCTTCTACACAAATAAAGTTATACAATACATCAATATTAGTCGTATTTATAATCCCAACACTACATTATACTTTATCAAGATATTCAACAACTCCTTTCTCTAATTGACCTCACTACCTCTACTTGCTTCCAGCATTATTATCAAATGTATACAAGTATTATTTGATTCAAAAAACATCATCTTTTGATTTATATGAGTATATATCTAATCTCCCAACTCTTATTCCCTCCAATTTTTATTGGCTAGATTTAGGTAGCATCTTATAATTTTTGAATTTCTTTCCTTTTTCATGGAATTACTTCATTCTTAGCAATCCTATCATGCAAGTCTTGGCTTTGTTTAATTGGTTGAATTATTAATAGTGTGTTTGGGGTGATATGTTCACATCTTTCAAAAATCAAGGTATTTGTTGGTTCTCTAGGCTCATTCATTCTAGTACATATTATTCTCAATTCTCTTTAGGTTATTCAAATCATACAAATAGTATTCTCTCAATATATTTTTTTATATGCACCTACTATGCGTCTATTGTGACACTTAACTTCTCAATTTACTTTTGATGAGCTTCAATGTGCAATGTTACTGTAGTGTAGAAAAATGTATCCCTTTACATTTTCACACTTGTTTGGGCCCTCCTTGTTAAAATTGGGCTTATTTATGCCTTAATTGGTCCTATTTTGCATCCACAAGCCTAATAAATTACATTTTTCTAAGGATAATCCTGATATTTAATAAATGACATTTCATAATTTAACATTTTTGGCTATGTGTTCCAGATTTAGGGATCTAGGTGTATGAGTCCTCCCTAGGTTTTGGCGTCAAAATTTAAATGCCACATTAAGTATCACACTTTTCAAAGTATGTGTCCCAGGTTTTATGTAACGGGACTCATACGCCCAACTAGGCATACGAGTCCCGCTTTAGCCTAGGACCTATTTTGATTCAAATTCTTATTGGGATTTTATTGTCCTTAGTTTCAATTTTCAAATGTCAGCTTGTAGTGTTGTGATTTTGGGAAATTAAGCATAAAAAGGTATAAATACAAGTTTATTTCACCTAGATTTCCAAGTGTTCAAATCCTAGAGCAAGGTTTTTGATTAGGAGTGATTTCAAGAGCATTCAAGTGCAGATTTATACATCATTTGTTTCAGCAATCAAGATTCCATTATCATGTCAAAGATTTATTGCATCATGCATGTTGTTTGAGTTAATATGGAAATGTAGAGTTCAAGATCTATTCAAGCATTCAAAGGAATTATCTATAATCAAGTTTCATGATCAAGATCCACATCCATTGAAGCCAACTCATGGAAGTTGTAGATCTATGATCCAAGGTTCAAACAAGGTTTGATCTAGGTGAATTGGACCTTCAAGATCCTTTGAAGACAAAATCACAAAGTTTTCAAAGTTTTCATCTTCATAGAAACTCACCTATAGACTAGAATTCGAACTTTCGAGACTTGAAGATTGGACAAGAAGGAAGCTACATGAGATCAATAAAGGCTACAAAAACATCATTTCAAATCTTGCAGGTGGACTCATACACCCAACCTCGCGTATTAGTCTCAGATAAGGCCTTTTGACAGCATTCAATAGTGTCGGATCTAGGTTCAGAAGATTCAGAAGGATCCTCAAAATAACCTATAGGAGGACTCATATGCCCAACCTAGCGTATTGGTCCTTGGACAGTATTTTATCACCATCTTGTAGATCCTTTTCAACCTTCAAAAATTCCATACTCTGCCCTAAAAACCCTAGAGGACTCATATGCCCTACCTAGTGTACTAGTCCCAGTACAACACTAAAAGAAGTTTTCAAAGTTTGCAAATCTTGTTTTGGCCTCTTCATTTCACCAAGTAATTTTTTGTTTTAGTTTGATTTCACATTCTTAAGTTTCTAGGTTACATAGTGAGTTTGCATAAGTGTTTTCATTTCCCTTTTTGAAGTGTTATTTAATGGTGAACCCCCATCCAATTATTCCTTAATTGAGTCGATTCACCTA
Organism: Sequoia sempervirens; assembly: GCA_007258455.2. Lineage (NCBI taxonomy): Eukaryota > Viridiplantae > Streptophyta > Pinopsida > Cupressales > Cupressaceae > Sequoia > Sequoia sempervirens. The sequence continues at coordinate 8,629 of VDFB02046883.1, read as the reverse complement.
AGGGTTGATAGCCACTTGGTTGAGGATCTAGTTTCCCAATGAAATAAGGAGAAATATAGAGTCTTATCACACTTTCATTTTGGTGAACACATTCATCGACCTCTCCCCTTTTTCTTTATTTTATTTTGGTGAACCTAACCTTTGAACTCTTGAATTTCTGATTTAGAGACCATTGTATTCCCAGATCTGGGTTGCATTAGCTTTGCATTATATTTTGCAATAGTTGAATTTCATTTAGGGCTCCTAAAGTTTTCATTAGTGAAAATTACATTGGATTCGAATTACACTTCAAATTAGTCAAAAAGTTCATCATTTTACCTTTTTTGCACTTGTATCTAGAGACTCAATTTTGCAAAAATTTGTTATAGACCTGCCTATTTTCTATCAAGAACAAAAACTAAAATACAGTTAATCACAGATCTCAAGCTTCACTTTCAAAAACCCTAAATGGGGACCTATACACCCATTTGGTCGTATTAGTCCCACCCTAGAATTCTGTGTTTTATAATCTTTGTTTGCACTATTCATAGCCTCCCTATATTGGCAAATTCTACTAGAATTCTAAGTGTTTTATAATCTTTGTTTGCACTATTCATCAGCCTAAAACCCTAAAACTAGGACTAACACACCTATCTGGGTGTATAGGTCCCTGATCAGTCAAAAACCCTAAAAAGTGGGACATTTTGTGACACTTCATTTGGGCGTATAGGTGGTACATAAGCACCTAATGGACTTTATGCCTCCATGAGGCAATTTTGCAAATTTTGATTTGTGGATTGAATTTCTTTGTAATAAGGTTAAATATTTGGACCATTTATAATGTGTTTAAGTCTTTGGTAGGTGTCTAGGAGCTTCAAGGAATCTATTTTGCAAATTTTGTAAAAGATTGTCTAAAAAGTGCAAAAGTGTCATATTGTCAAATTGCAAAATATGCAAGAAGTGGAATGTGAAGAGTCAAAGGCATATAGTAGTTGATGAGTTAGTTGTAGATAGTTGGAATGAATTGGAAAAGTCATAAAAATTCCTTGTGCATCATTGTAAATGGCAAGAGTTAGTTTTGATATGAAATGAAACAATAGAGGCACTATTTTCTTGAAAATTCTCATGTTTTTCATTGTTGCAGACCATTGCACGTGCTTGTACAAATAGATAAAGGTCTTAAATAAATTGTATATGTTAGGGTATTTATCTAGTTTCTAATGCTTTTTGTTTCACTTCATTTCATTGAGTATAAAGAAAGATATTTCAGTTTTTGTAAAACTATTAAAATTCTAGTTTAGGGTCACAACAAACCTTCAAAATTGCATATATTCATTTCTAACCGTTGAAACTCCCTGAAATTTTGTAGTGTATACACCTAAAAATGGTATGGATAATCTAATTAATTAAATATGATTTATTTGATTAATTGACTCCTTTAATTCATCTACTTATAAATAAATATAAATATTTATTTATATAGTTCACTTCTAATTCCTCTATTTTTATCATATTATTTCATCTTAATTAAATAAACCAATCACATACTTTGTTTTATTTAATTATTATTATCAAATTCTTCTATAATTATATATTTATTCTATCTTAATCACATCATCCTATCTAAATTAAATAAACAAATTCAAATACTTTGTTTTATTTAATTTTCTATTATCTTTCATCTAAATTAAATAAACAAGTTCACATACTTTATTTTATTGAATTACCATATTTCTTCCATGTTTATTTAATAAATAGATTTCTACAGTTTGTTTTATTAAATTAAATATCCTCTTTTGCTAATTTGAATAAATCCAAATATTCAATTAAAGCATATTTCCACAGTTATTTACTCCTTTCACCCATCATATCCACCAACAAAATTAGATATTTTATATCTAATTAATTCAACTTGACCTTCACAGACAAATTTGGAGACAAATTTCAGAAAAATTACAAGCAAACTTCTTCATCTTCTTCCATTGATCATTCCTATCCTCTAGCTAATTTTTTTTGTGGGGAGGAACAATCTTCATAATCTTCTCAGGATTCTTCATCTTTCACCTTTGATTCTTTCAAATCAAATCCAGACACTTACTTGCTACCACATCACAAATATATTGTTGGGAATCTATAAATACAGCTTCTTTCTATAGGAAATGGATCCCAACTTTGTGCAATCTTACTCTGTAGAAATAGCATTAGAGCAATTAAGAAAATAGCAAATAGCAAATAGCAATCATATAGCAATCATAATCATGGCTTTTCATTTAGCTACATTTTAGTTTACTATAGTTTCTTTTATTAGTTTCATGTCAATTTCATCTATAATAGCATCCATCTTATCATTTAACAATATCATATAGGATTAGTTTTCCTACATATTCACAATATCTCATTCTCTAGATTGGCATTTTAATAGTCACAGTGCTTACACAATCTGAGAGCCATAGTGATTTAATAAATCTTTGGAGATAGGGAACAATAAGACGCTTTCAATAGATTTCTAGTTTTAACTAGATTAATTGTTTGTTTAAATCTCTTGATATAATGTCTTATTAGGTGTGTTTGTTATTCAATTACGCATATTTTACTCACACATAAATTTGCGCCCACCGTGGGGCCCAAAAGTCCCATTTTTAACATCTTTTTCTAAAAAGTGTGCTTGCAGGTTTCTAACGTGTTTTGTTTTAGTGTGATCGAGAGTTTTTATGACACATAAGACAGATATTTTAGCACATCCAATTACTGTTACAGTGCATTTGATAGATATTTCAGCACATACGACTACTGTTACAATGCATCTAGTATCCTATTTCACCACAGTCAGGGGGTTTTCTTTCGGCACATTGACCCTTTCTTTTAGCACATTCATCAATTTCTATAGTGCATAGAACTATTAGTTTAGCGCATCTAAATACTATTTTAGCACATATAATGATTGTTATGGTGCATCTGACTTTTTTTACAGAATTTTAAAAATTTGTTGTAATTAATCCCTGTTTTCTATCCTGCAAGAAAAATACGCTGGTCAAAGACAGTTGTTGGAAATACTTATGCCAGTCAAAGATAAAAATTTACAAATTACTAATTGTGTTTGTGGGGATTTAATTTTATTATTTCTTTTCCTTTGGTTAAGATAGTGCACCTAGCTTAATTAAAGAAATAGTTTTAGCCCCATGTCCACTATATTTCGAAAGCAATAGGCTTATGCTCTCTCCTTAAATGGGTGATCAGAATGCTAGACTTGCTATCCTACTTTATTAACACCTTTAGAAGGCTTGTCGTAGTGGAAAAAAGTACTCACCCTACGGGAATGACCTAAGTGGGAACAACCAAAGCCAAGTTTTCCAACCCACTCTAAACAAAAGTGAATCTAGGGAAACCCACATTCAATGGCAGTGTGCAAGATAACCATCCCCAAAATCTTTGTTCTAAAGATTGGGAGGTCTCCTAAGGGATTTTATCAATTGTTGCGCCGAACGGATACCCTTTCTATGAAATTTAGTGTAGAATCCAACTGTGTTAGTTTCTGAACACTTTTTATATCATGGTACAAGGGGAGGGAAGAGTCTTCCCCCAAGACACTCACCAAATAACTATCAGAGACCTTGGCCAAAAGTGGAGGATTCGACTTTGGTTAAGACTCAGGAAAGGAAAAAACACAAGTGCCCTCTAGGGAGTGACAAGGCTGTGTGATTTGACATAGTTGCAAGCTATGGGTTGTGATATTCTTAGTGACCCTTGAGATTAGAAGAGTGTATGAACTGTATTTTCTTGTGCTAAACCCGTGGAAATTGAAAGAATCAAACTTGATTCTAGAATACACACTCTTTGTTTAATAGGTAGTGTTGAAAAAAAAATTTACAAACTTGTTGTTGTGTGTGTAAAATCATTTCTGAAGGTATCATCCAATTAGATCATCAAATTCCAAGATTTACAAGAAAAATACCCCTCCAAAATCTTCATTGGTTAGAAAATTACACCCTGAAATCAATCTTTTTACTGAGAAAACCAGAACAAATAGAACTATGAAAATACTGACCACTTCCAGATTAGCGCAACCAACCTCTGTTTCAGTGCATATACCCAATCTATTAGCACATCTACCTTATTTAAATAGCGCATTAAAACTCTGTTTCAGCGCATCTGTCCTATTTTACAGCGCATCCATACAGTCTGTCAGCACATATACTTAGAATTTTAGTGCAACCAATATCTGTTACAGCGCATATACCCAGTATGTCAACACATTTGATAGTTATTTCAGTGCATACACCATATTTTATAGTGCATAAACCTAGTTTTTCAGTGCATTCAGTTAGTTTACCAGTGCATTCACACTCTGTTTTAGTGCATCTGAGGTCTATTTTAGCGCATCCACAAAATTGAAAACTAGAAAGTTTTGTTTACCTCCTATTAGATAGTTCACATCAGAATTCAGATCTTTATCAGAACAAAAACATTTTCTTAGTCAAACCAGTGTCTCAAACTCAGGAAAAATAGGACCTTACAAGTCAAACTCTTCCAAATTAAACCAAGATCTTACACTTTTAAAGTGCCTTATCATCAAACAAAACTCTTGATTATTAAGTTAAGTTTCATTTATCAAGATCAGTCATCTTACAACCACGAAACGAAACGGTATAAAAAAAGAGAAAAATATAACTTAATCTCATCAATAGAATTTATCATTCTATTTGACTTAGTTATTATCTTTGGCACTACTTCATAAAAATATAAAAAGTTTAGTGAAAATCCTAACACTTGTATTCCCATTTTAACAAGATTACAAAGATAGAAACTCATAGAAAAAGAGATTGAGTCTCTAAATATCATGGCTGAAGAAAATTCATTTCATAGATTCAATCAATCTAAACCTAAGGAAATAACTGAAGAGGACATACAAACTACACAACAAGATCCTAGCTTTCACCAATTCATGGAAAAAATTTGGAAAAGGATGGAGAAAAGTACCTTTTAATGCTAGCTAAACTAGGTGTAAAACTTCCAAAGTACTTTGACGTTAATCGACTCAATGAAGCACCTATAGGAGTTGAAACTGAACCACAAAACACAAATCAAGTGATTGTCCTAACACATCAAATGCAAAAATTTCCCCAACAACTTCAAGATATGAAAAAAGGAACCACAAGAAGGTACTTGTTACAAGACATTTTTCCCTATCCTTTTGATCCAAGTGTGGACATGATACCATTTCCTAGACATTGCAAATTCCCAAAATATGACAAATACAATGGTAAAATTGATCCAATAGATCATGTGAGAGAATTTAGAACCATGAGTTTAGAATTTGCACAAGAGGAAACTTATTTGATGAGGTTGTTTCCAAGAAGCTTTGGAGGTCAATGTATGAAATGGTTCTCTAAACTACAACCAGGAATTTGATCTTTTGAGGAGCTAGTCAACAAGTTTATCTCACAATACTCCTATAATAATTAACATGAGATAACAATAAAGGATCTTTACAATAAAAAACAAAAGAAAGGTGAAACATTCCTCTCATTTCTACAACGATGGAAAATTTTGTTTGCTAGGTATCCTTGTTCCATACCTGAAGAAGAAAAGATGGAACTATTCATTGACAACCTAACTGACGAGATGAGCTACAAGCTTGAACTACAATGCCCACCTACATTCGAGAAAGTGATCTAAAATGGGATCAAGATCAAATAATCCTTGGTCACAGAGAGGGGTAATAAAAATCTACAATGAAGGATCAAATAATACAAACTCCTCGAATCACTACAATAACAATGATAAACCAAATTTTTGGAAAAAGAATAGAAATACTGGTAACAATGATGTTGCAAATGAAACACAAAATGTGAAACTGGTATTTAATTTGACAAGAACTATAGCAAAGACCAATCAAAAAATGACCAAAACAACAATCAAAGTGTCAATCAAAGCAGTAATCCGAACAATGGTGAATCTAAACCACAATCATATTAAAAACCATCAAATCGAAGAAGATTCACACCGTTGGGACAAACACTAGAATCAGCAATGAGAGAACTTCTTACACATGGACTTATCACATTACCTAAAGCAATAAATTGGGAACCAAGATTAAAGCCATCTTGGTGGAATGACATAGCCTATTGTGACTTTCATAAAAACAAAGGAAACAAAATAAATGATTGTATGCAATTGAAACATCTAGTACAAGATTTGATTGATAACAAGAAAGTATTCGTAGAAGGACATCAAACGAACAATGATCACATTGCATTTAAAAATCCTATACCAAATTATGAAAAGGGAGAACCTTCTTCTGCAAACAGTAAAGGTAAAAATGTAAACTACATTTATGATAGCACTATTCATTGTATTTATGCAGTTGAAAATAATGGTGCCACTAATAATCAAATTGATAGCATTGGAAACAATGACATCATACCAATAAATCTGATAGCAAACATGGTCACATCCAACAATCAAATTAACGTTATAAAAATCAAGGAAAAGAAAGATTATCAACTAGTCAATGTGGCAACAAGGGGGCAATCCAAAATAATATTGAAAGGAGTTACATCTAAAACCACTACTACCCCTTCAAATCAATACAACATAGTTGATCAACTGCAGAAAATACCAACCCAAATATCAATATGAGAACTCCTTAAAATCTCACCATCTCATAAGGAGGTTTTGGAACAAGCTCTTGTGGCCACCACAGTACCCAATAATATAGAATTTTTCCAATTCTAGGCTATGGTGGGACACTTAACCATGCCTCGCTACCTATCATTTTCTAAACAAGATGATGTATCACTAAATCATCCGCACAATGTTGCCCTTCACATTGAAGTCTTAATCCACAAACACCATGTTAAACATGTCCTAATAGATGGTGGATTTGGTTTAAACATTTGCACTTTAAAATTGGTCTGTGCACTAGGATATTCTGATAATGCTATTGATCTCAGAAGGCAAATTACAATAAAAATCCTATGACAAAGAAGAGAGATCCTCCAAGGGATTGATCATGTTGCCTATTCAAGTAGGACCAATTGTGAAGAATATAGTTTTCCAAGTGCTAGATAAAGAGCTGACATATAATATACTCTTGGGACGTCCTTGGATTCATGAAATGCAAGCAGTTCCTTCAACTTATCATTAGTGCTTAAATTTTCCTGTCAATGGACAAGAAGTCACTATTACAACTGACTACAACAATCCCCAATATTGTAACACACTTAAAATAGTTCAAGACACTTTTGTGCCCCATAATAGGGAAGCAAACACTTCTAGTTCATCCAATAGTGAAAGGCAACCAAATGTTGTATCTAAATGGGTTGAGAAAAAGGGCTAGTCAAAAGATACAAGTGTTGTTGAATCCACTCCATCAAGCAATGAAGTTCAATTGAATTCACTATCACAACAATTCAAAGAAAGGATCCAGTTAAAATACAAAGGCATGGGAGAGTATTCCATTGAGCAATCTTTATGTCTTTCACAGTTGTTGCCATCTCCAAGATCATATGGGCAATCGTCAAGATTAACACAACAATCATGCAACCTACCACGGTTTTCGATGAAAAAATTGTAAAGGAAAGTACTGTAGAAGATGAATCTGAAGACAAGGCCATCCTCAATTGGCTCTACAAAGATGAGGAAGCATCTACATCGACAACTATCAGCATAAAGACAGATCAATATGGAAAAGGAAAAACAATATTAGAAAAAATGGGGTATGACAGACACAGACCTATTGGAAAATGAAAAGAGGGCATTGTAGAACCCATCCAACCTCTCACACTTCATTCAAAGGACAAAATAGGACTGGGTTATACAGAGGACACAAAAGAAGAAATCACTCATCAAGTTGTTGAAAGAATCCTTCAAATGCGGGATAGTTCTGAAATAGGTTCCAATGAGTATGAGTGGGATTCTTTATCTGAAGCATCATACAAGGACATACAAATTGATGTCATAAAAGAGTATGCACCCACACATGAGGAGGGACAAAGCTCAAGGACTAGACCACTTGTATTTGGATCACAAAATATTGATGACTCAAGTGAGGATGGACAGATATCAAGTGAGATAGATGACTTGGAGGAGAGTAATATCATAGACCTTGACATCACTATTGAAAACCTTGACAACATGGCTATCAGAACCCTCACTGCCATTGACCTTAGCCAATCTGATGACCTTTTACCCCTAATACATCTTGAACTTATCGACTGGGAAACAACTAAACCTATCAATGTACCTATCTTTGTGAATGATGATGCTATCATTAATTTCCTTTGTTGTGATGAACTTGACACAAGTTCTAATCATAAATCTCATAATGATGCTTTGAGTAAGGAGGGTTTCAAATCTTCTAGTTTCAAAATTGAAAACAAGAATAATAGATCTAATGGTGAAAACCATTTAATGGCAGCATTCTAGATCTTGAAAAAGTAAAAATAAAGAACACATCTAATGGTGAAAACCTCTCTAAGGCACTAAAAGATGGGAGATTTGACACCCTTCCAGAACACTATCATGAAATATCATCAGTATTGGTGGATTCTACATAGTCTATCAATCTTGGCACAACAGAAAAAGCAAAAACTCCACATCTGGCAGCATCTATGACTGAACAAGAAAATCCTAAATTCACCAAATTCTT
>VDFB02046881.1:0-13628 GCA_007258455.2 Sequoia sempervirens | reverse complement strand
AGCTTGCTAATGATGCACTTATCTCGAGAACTTTTGATTTCTTGGTGTAGGCTTATATTATGAATTTCTACAAATTTGGACTTACGAGTATTGACTTATATTTAAATATATTGATATATGAAAGATTGTGTGGGTTATCTTACTTATGATAACTTTGTATTTCTAACAGGTTTTACGTCGATGTGCATAAAGGTGAAGATTGATATCAAAGTCGAAGATCGGAATCAAACGAACAACAAAGGCACAAAGGTACAAAAGCGAACAAAAGAAAAGCGAAGGAGGTACAAACGAAGGAAAAGTGAAGGCGAAAAGGTGCAAAGCGGAAAAGAGAAGACTATTAAATGAAAACCAAGGAGGGGAAATTCTTTTTTTGAAAACACAATGTGTTTTTAAACACTTTAGTGTTTGATCAACACTACTTCACAAAATTGTTTTCCTTTTCGTTTTAGAACACTAGTTTTCATTTGGGGCTAAAACGAACAATTTTATTTTCATTGCAAAGGGCTTAAAATGAACCTTAGGACACACTTACTAGATTTCGTTTTGGGTTAAAAATTGAACAAGCAATCTTCATATTTCATTTAGTGCTTAAAACGAATTCACAATTGCTTTGAAGGGTATAAAACGAACAAGTGTTTGATTTGTGTGATTGTCTTTTGAGTACGTATCCTCTCCCCTTGCGCTTCGTGCGATCTAGGGTGCAAGAGAAACACTCAAAATACATTTTTATTGCTTTAAAACACTTCATTTTGGGCTTAAAAATTGAACATCTTGTGCGAGTGTGAGTAGGGGCATTTTCGCGTACATTCTCATTCTTTGTGCCATCAAAGATCGATCGAGTTACGGATTGTGTCTTTGCTCGCTTTGTTTATCTTGTAGAGGCCTGCCTTGGGAAAGTACTCACCAAGGGATTCCATCTAACCGTAACACTCTAGCCAAGAGTATTTGCATGTGATATAAATGAGGGTTTTGCTAAACTCATAATCACGTTGGCTCCAACAAGATGGATCCTTGTGGGACTAGCTTAATGCTGGTCAACTCCTAATGAATCCGAAAAGTCCCACAGAACCCATGTGCTAGAATTTTGCTAAAAATCCTTAATCTATTTGTTGGTGCAAGAACGTCGCTCTAAGCCACCCCACACTCTTACGCTCTCTAGTAGAGATGGAAAGCATGCCATGGGGAGTTTCATGGTGCTGATGCTTTGGTCAGCCTGCATTGACGTTAATATCGGAGGGGGAGCTACAATAAGCATCTAACCATCCTAGAGATATGTAGCTAGACTTGTCTAAGTGGGAATCCAACAAATATTGTCTTTACATCCATAGGGTTGTAATTATTCTTTGTTTGAAAACACAGCAGTGTATTCGAAACATTTTTAAAACAGTCCAACATAATTCTCAAAATTTCAAACCCTCTTGAAGACAAATATCATTGACTCAATCCATATACACAAGCCCTCAAGGATTCACGCCCTCAGAGAGGTTCCTAAGCATTGATTAATTAATTTGTCTTCTTGAGTAAACAATAGGAAAACCCTTTGCCTGGAAATCATTGAATTTCACATAAAATATCTTGTGGGGTTTAAGGAAATAAGACATTGGTACATCTTAGTTTGAAACCTAATCAAGAGTGTGTTTGTGGTAAAAGGAATACACTAAGCAAAGATAACGAATTGGACCCCACACATGTGTGCTTGATATCTTTTGGTCATATTGGTCTTTTGATTGCTCTTAGAGAAAAGTGTGTTCTCCAATACCTTGGCCTAGTAAACAAAGTCTCTCTAAGTCTTTTAGGATCAAATCAAACATTTCATCCAACTCAACCATTGATCAAAAATTCACTCATCCAAACCAACTTTAGAGCTTTTGAAAACATCATTCTAGACTTAGGCACATCATCAAAATCAAAATCATCTCATTTAGTTAAGGTGTGTGGGAATGCATCCTTTCTCATACATTTAATTAAATCAACCATCCTTGGAACAAGTTCATCCTAAGATCACATCCAACATCTTATGGTTTACAAGTTCATCATCCAAATCGACCAATCAACATCAAACCCTAAGTCTAGCATTGATCCAAAGTTCCTAAATGTTCAACACTCATATCATTTACACATTTCATCCTCCATCTCATCATTGGTCCTAAGAACCTTAGAAGTCACTTTCATAACAAGGTCAAAACACAAGAAGAACATGGAATATACACTTGATCCATACATCTTGAGTAATCTAAATCAGTTGAATCTTCAAAGCCTTGCAATGCCTATCAATTATCAAAGTCCATACATGGGATCATTACCTTCGACAAATGTCAATGGTACAACAAGTGTGAGTATGCCCAAGTCAAAGTTTGGAACACATTTCCCAATGATAGATCTAAGTCCAAACCTACAAATCCACCAATCGAATAATCAATGCATGAGCCTTGAAACGAACAATGTCATTCCACCAAATCCCTACAAACCAAATGTGGATGTACCAAGTGCAACTTTTCGAAACATGAATCCTAACTCGGAAAACTTTGGAAAAATGGTCCCCAATATCAACAATGTTCATCCTATCATGCCAAATTTGAACATCATCCCAAATCAGAACATTATCCAAAGTCAATTTTCCCATAATCCCATTCAAAAACCACAAGCATGCATGCCAAAACTACTTGAACACAAGCCAAATCAACTATCTCAAATGATCCAAGATCAAAATCAAGAACAAATTTGGCGAGATCAAATTGCGGAACTTTCCAAAATAGTTGAGGCATTGCGCCAAGGGAAATCTCCACCACCATTACCAACATCATTCCTTAGTTTAGGGCTTCCCAACACCAATGGATGGTATCTAATCAAACACCAACGTTGATCCCAACCAATCAAAATACGATCTCCCAAAGACCTATCACCTCGGTCAATCCAACCATCTCTATCACTTCGATCACTCCAACCACCACTATCACGCCCATCAAATCTCAACCCATCACTACCATGATCGCTCCGAGCGTATCTCAAACACTTGTCACTACATCCAACATGATTTCGAATCCACCACCACCCCCACCACCAACAATTTCCACCACATCAATCCAATACAACGCAACATTACAAGCTGCTTTTCAAAAGGGATTCCAACAATATCTAGCCATGCAACAAGCAACACAAGCTCAACAAGTGAAACAATCCTTTCAAGTTTCCCAAGCCTCTCAAGCTACCCAACCAACACAAGCACAAACACAAAAGATGACAACTATTGAAAACAAGGATCAAGATCAATCCATCACTAAGCACACGTTTACTTCATCTAATGATCAAATCGACATATGTCAAGAGTCACTTTTGAATCACGATCAAAATCCACCAACAAAACTTGACAATGAGCCAATTCAAGAAATATCAACATCACTCTGAATCTTGGTCGAACAGTCACAATCTCTCCATCGCAATTGTCGAAAACAATGATCAAACCTCTCCATCGAGGAGCACATTGAGGATGTATCTACACAATCCGATGATCAACTCACCATACATCAAGAGCCACTTTTTAGTGATCTCTTTCAAGGAGTGTTGGGATTATTTGATCCTATTGACATAATGCACAATCAGTTCACCTATGATCATGTCAAAAATGTCTCTACATTCCCTTACGAGTTAGAGGACATATCTCAAGAAGTTATTCCAAAGCATGATCAAAATCTTTCACCAAAGTCTAGCAATGGTCCTTTTCAAAACATGTTGATCCCCTTTGACCACATGGTTACAGATACTGAAAGAACCTTGAACTCGACACTTGAGGATATTGAGCCATTCCGCATGTCTAACAACAACGTCCAAGAACCCTTTGTAAGAAATCCATCCTTTGAAGCTGCCCCATGTCAAGAGCTTAATCCAAAGCATATCGAAAGCAATCCCAAAATAAATCAAGATCAAAAATTTGTATCTCCAAGATACTACAATGTTCTAATGGATATTCTCCTATCCACACAAGATGATAACATCCACATAGCACTTACTCCTCCATCTACCCATGAGATGCTTTCTACAGATGGGCACATAGATGATCTTCATCTAGAACAAGATTTTGTTACACAAAAAGAGTAGATTCTTAACTCCTACAATCAAATGGAGTTGTCAACATCAGGATCAAATATGTCCCAAACTCAGATTGAGGACATCATGAATAAAGATATCCATCATTATCAGCTCAAGGAAACAAGTCAGATAGAACATCCAGAGTTAGTAGAGCAGCAAATTGAAACAACGTCACCTACGGTGGTCATTTATCAGAGAGTGCATTCTAAACAAGAGATCTCAGAACAGGAGAAATCAAAGCATGAAGGTACTACTACCACCATACTGGGGGAAACTTCATCTAGTGCAAATGTCAACATAGGGAGCACAAAGAGTTCTTATGATGAAACCATCGCCAACACTACAACCAGTCACATCATGAATCTTCATCCACCCATCACCCCATCCATGAATTGGGACCAACGTCAAAAGAAAGATTTGAATCAAAGTACGAAGAAAGTTATCAAAGCAAAAGAAGCTGACAAGCATAATGGACAAATCAAATACGCATGGATACCAAAGCATACAAAGAAAGATCATCCCTATCAAACTCCATCAGTCAAAGAAACTATGGGGCAAAATAAAAAAGGGAAAAGTATCCATCAAGAATGTCCGCAAAAGAAAAAGTAGGCTTTTCAAGCGACATACAAAGTGTATCAAGCAGTTGGTCCTAATTCCACGCACACTTTCGTATCCACCCATCATTGCTCATCTTCCCAAGTTTGGAGAGTCAAAGGTTCCAAACTATCAACCAATCCACCTCTTATCCCTACACGCACTCCATCCACGCCTCCACACATAATATCCAATTTTCACATTGACCATGTATTGGCAATGACCCTTCATCATAAGGATTCAAAGGGCACTCTATCGCGATGTGCGCACAAAGACAAAGTTAACTCCGGTATCAACGAAGCAGATCAAAAATCCCAAAAGCTACATTCAAGTGCACGTATCTTGGCAAAGCAGCTTCTTCAAGTAGGATATTGATGTCACATTATGATAGAAGCATCTACGTCAACACCACCAGGTGGTTCAGCATGAATCTTTCATAAAAATACAAAAAAATATATATATATATCAAAAAAAAATCCAAAAAAAATTAGAAAAAAGGATTGAAAACAGTAAAGAAAAAAATCGTCCTCTAGTGAAAACCACTATGGTGGCGCTTTGGGCAAGACCATGATGAAAACCTAGCAAACAGGCGTCATGTGTAGAATCAAGCATCTACGTGTGCCAGTTCAGATGAAAGCATCTCATCTCATCCCATCCATAATAAATCGAGCATTCCATCCATATTATCCATAATAAATCCATCCATCCATGAACCATTGATCCAATCCATTTTCATCCGTTTGCATCCATCATCCAAGTTATCTCGATCTTGATGAAATTTTGGATCACACTTTACACTTGCTTACGGTAAACATCTTGACATGGGCCATTTTCACTAATCCTATCCTATGCAGCATTATCTGAGCCATGAAGCATTATCCAATAAGCATTCAGTATCTGAACACCTTATCTTATCGCAAGATAATCCTTGGCATCCTTTGCATATCCATCCATCCATACACTTATCCGAGCATCCATCCATTGCATTCCATACGTTGCTAGACATTGGGGGCAGATATGTACATCTTGCTTCGAGAATAAATCTTGGTCTATATCCTCTAGCTTATGTGGCGATCCGAACATTGGAAAACATGAAATCAAATTGGTTCGCCACTTGTGAGCGAAAAAATCCGAATCACTAACCCATGGCACATTTTGACAAGAAGACATTCCTTATCAGTCTTCATCTTTCATCAAACATCAATCGATATCAGTTGCATCTAAGCTGCACATCAAACGTCACATCAAATCATCCAAACATCTTTTGTTCAAAACCAAGCTTCATCAAACATGATCAATCGAATCCAATAAAAAAATCATCATCTCAGGATATCCTTGTGTTGCTTAACACTATCCTTGCATTGTTGTGCATCCTCAACAATGTTATCATCATCAATCCTCATCATTCAAATCCTTAAATTGTCGTGTATCCTCGACAATGTTATCACCATCAATCCATCGATCCGATCAATCAACCTTAGCTTGGTCTTCAACAAAAATCATAAACAGAGCACTGATATCATCACACATATCCATATCCAAATCATCAAAATCATCAGAAAATCCAAAAACATCATAAAATCAAAAAAATCCAAAAACATCCAAATCATATCAAAATCCAAAAACAACTTTAAAAGCAGAAAACATCAAAAACATTGAAATCTGAACTACGTTGTCTCTGAGCTTAAACGTAGGCAAGGCTAATCTCTGATCAGCCCCCGAGAACATCAAAATCCAAAAACATTCGATAAACATCAAAATCCAAAAACATTCGAAAAACACCAAAATCCAAAAACATTCAAAAAACATCAAAATCCAAAAACATTTAGAAAAACATCAAAATCCAAAAACAACTTCAAAAGCAGAAAACATCAAAAACATTGAAATCCGAACTAATACGCTTGTCTCCCCGAAGCTTAACGTAGGCAAGGCTAATCTCCTGATCAGCCTCCTAAAATCCAAAACATTCGAAAACCAAATCCAAAACATTCGAAAACATCAAAAATCCAAAAACATTTAGAAAAAAAAAAAAAACATCAAAAATCCAAAAACATTCGGGAAACATCAAAATCCAAAAACATTTGAAAAACATCGCAAAATCAAAAATCAAAACATTTGCAAAAATCTTGAAAACACCAAAACAGCCTCAAACATTTCAAAACGCTAAAAATCCAAATATTTGAAAAAATCCATCCGTTCTCATCTCGCTATAATCTCACAATCAATCATCATCCATAATAATAATTGATCGCCATCTTCATCCTTTGGCAACGCAAATAGAAACAATCATAGCAGGCAACAAAATCAAGCTTCAATTGTAAAATCAAAATCGAAACAACGAACCATTAAACACAAAATCAAACTCTTGATCAACAAGAAACATGTCGTAATGAATCTTATATCAACAGCCTATCAATCAACTTATCAAACCATCATCATCCTGTACAATGCATGTCCTAGGATATATCGTTCCGACAATGGGCATCATTTTGGATATCACCCTGGATCCTTATCCTATCAAAACAAATCCCTTTGGCTGAAGGTATGAAGAACATTGGCTTATTTGTGTACTTGATCTTTTCTTTTGATTTATCTTATTGCGCTCATTCCAAGGACCTCTCGATGATATCCGAACGAAGGATTTAGAGAGATAGGAATGGGGCAACGATCATTATCTTTTGTCTGTTGTGCTTGTTGGATGTTCTTGTAAAATAACTTGGCGAATACTTGCTTTGTTAGGTACGCCCTAGCAAGGTTTCCGTATGTCAAGTGTGAACAAGAATACTCCTATCCGCTTGTTGAGTCAAAGTCCATCACACTAAGTACAACGCCATCCTGGTCCTTCATACCTTGATGCATCGTACTTAGGCGTGTTATCAAAAATAAAGTAAGTGACCCTTTGAAAATCCCAATCCTTGATAAGCGAATCATCATCATCAGCATTTATCTATCATCATCATCATCATCTCTAATAAAGTCTTGACCAATCATGGACTTGTGGGATCCTCTTGTCATATCTAATTTCCATGCTAACATCATGCATCCTTCATGCATCCATCCTGCATCTGCAAACCATCAATATACTGCATACCACATATCATTCATATCATACATCATAGGAAACATCAATCATTTCACATGCATTGCATTTGCATCATCATCATAATATAGATCCGTTAGTTCAAGCATTACTTCGGCAAATCATCCATTGTATAATCACAAAGATATCACATCATTCACATCATCAATCTAATCCATCTTTATATCATATCATCATTTAAGTTGTTTAGAATAATATAGATTTGTTATTCTAAGCATCTTAAAACCATCTCATTTGCATAACCATCCATTTTGAACCTCTTTATCGTGAGATCGACCCTCAAATTGAATATTTTCACTCGATCTCTCGAGGGGCAATGTACCAATGTACTTCTTTCCACTGGGGCATCCAAAAAAATAGATTTTTTTTGAATTTTGATCGCGACAAGTTTATTCTTTGAACCAACGCAACAAGTACATTGCTTCAAAGAGGCGCAAAATGTAGACATGCAAAATTGGCATAATGCAATCAACTAGGTCATATTCATCCATTCTAAAATAAATCTCAAGTTTATTTATCAATTCTAAAATTAATAACTTAAATCAAATAAATTAAACTTTGATTCCATTATCATTTCTTTGATTAAATAAATCAATCATTTATTTGACTAAATCTCAGATTCCTTCATTCAATTTAAATCCCTAAATCAAGTCAAATTGGTCAAACTCAGCATAATCATCATCCTAGCTAATTAATCCTGATTAAATCTAATGCTAATCTCATCCCACTTGCATTCTCTAGATTTGGCCACTTGCACATGAAATTGCAATTAATTGATTTATCAAAATTACTTATTTTCAACTTGGCATAAAGGGAGAATATTCTCCAAGTTTGAATTTCCCCCCAAGTGGACATGTACACCAAACAGAACATTTATGAGGCCTTACATGTCTCTTACATGTCCCCTTCCAAAGTCAAAATCAGCATTTATTGGAAAATTTGAATTCAAATTTTCCCTCTCATGGGCACTCTTCCCAAATCTTGCACATACATCAACCAATCACCACTTGACAAGTGTCCTCCTATCATTGGCAGAATCTTAGTCCCATATTGGTCCCTCTTCAACACTTAGCATTTTGAAAATCTTTAAATACAAGCTTCATCTTTGAGCAAATCCTCCACAATCCTTCACAATCTTATGCAAGGTTACTCTCTTCATTTGAGATTTGATCTTGTTCATCATCCACTCCATCATCTCTATTTGCATTTGATCATTTTGAGCTTTGATCAAGGATTGGGAAAGGGTCACTAGCACATGTGACACCAATCCAACATGGAATAAGTGTTTATCTTGCTTTTAAAATGTCTTCTTGATGCTGTTTTTGTTACTTGTGGCATTTCTTTAGCATAGATATTCTATTTCATGGAGGTATTTGCAGATTTGTGTGTTTAGACTAACATTTCTAATGAGTATTTGAAGTGGTCTTACATTGCAGATTTTGGGTACTTCAGAAAGAAACTATGAAAATTGATAAATTATCACCTCAAGTAACTCATTTCTGGGTCAGGACTCTGCAACTATAACATCTTTTGCTTAGTCACTACAAACTCTTCCTCAGAACACGGGCATACAGAACACAAAAACAACACACGCAAAGTAATAGAGATGCATAGCAAGTGGCTTACCTCTATATTAAATGACCAAAGTACCCTTCCCACACGTGGCCACCAAGCCATTCCAGTGCCTTCACCTCTAGCTAGATGCCATTTAATGCATTTAATTTGCATTCATGTATTACGTACGCCTACTCGCTAGTTTTATTATAAACTATGCCTTTGCTTAAATTTATTTAATCAATCTATGCGTTCGCATTTTCCTGATATTTTAATGCATTTAATCTGCATTCATGGATTATGTACCTCTAGCCGCTATTTTTTAAACTATGCCTTTGCTTAAATTTATTTAATCAATCTATGTGTTTGCATTTTCCCAAATTTTTAAAACAAAAATGATGTATAAAGCTACTCGGACGAATAGGAAAATAGATAAATGCTAATTTTCCAATATAAAAAATAGCTCTCCAAATTCAAACTATACCAAAAAATAAGCAATATGTTAAATGTCGAAATGTGATTGGCCAATGCTGCCGGTTAAAAGCATTTCGAGTGAATGCATAAGTATTCCTGCCTTGACGCTAGGAACCAATAAAATTCAGGCTATACAAAATAGTTTATCCAAGTGAGTGCTATTAGGTTTGTTATCTTTGTTTTCATAGGTAACTTAAAAATGTGTTCACAGGGAACAACTATAAACTGATGATAATCAACTACAACCTATTCACTTGCTCAAACCAGCATAGCAGCTAGATGGCTCAACAAATTTCATGACCAAAACCAAAGATGTTTTGTAGAATAGTTTTTTTTGGCGCTGTTTTAGGCATCAAGCGAGATGGAACATTATGTATCATTGTCAAAGCAAATAGAAAACCAAAGGAAGACCTTTTGTCTTCAAATGCTTGGAAAACTTCCCAGCCGAACAGTAGACTATGAGCATATTACACATACCAATCAACTCTATGATTTTAAAGATTGAATATATACATATTTAAAGCCATCTATTATCTATTCTTTGTATATGTCTAAACTATTTTTGAATTCACTTGCAAGCTGCAATGATTGTGAAGCATTGTGTGTTCAAATGCTTTAAAATAAAGTTACACGAACATATGCAATGCACTAATTGTTCTTGTTCTTTTCGAGATTTAGATGGTTTGTTTCTTCTGCAAGAAGATTGAGTTGGATCGTGTATTTGTTAAGTCTATTATAGATGAGCAAGAGGAGCAGCACAAGAAAAATTTTGATTTTATAATGAAAGCAAAAAGTTGGATGGGCATGTCACAACTTGTCTTCTCTATCTGTTATTGGATACAGTTAGTCCTAATATCTTCAAGAAAACAAAATAACATAGCACAAAAGTTAGTAAACATAGATAGCTGTTTAAATGTTTGCAAAATTGATGGTACTTTTGACTCATTTTGGTTCTGTGGGCTTCTTCAGCTTTCACAGTGGCAGTTTTAGCAAAAAAAGTGTTGTTGACAGGGACTCAAGATGATTACAGGTTTGTTCTTTGAAACCTTGCATGTCTTGTCTTGGAAGAATTTGCAAGATATTTGGCTTCACATTCTAATGCCATTGCTAGTAGTCTTTAATAGAGAACAATATTTGAAAGATCTTTCAGAGATCGTATTGCAGAGAGTTAGAGGATAAAGTTAGCAAGCGTCCTTGAAGACGTTTACTCATTTCGATTATTTCACTCTGTCCACACAGATGGCTATTTAAATGTTTATAGAACTAATGGTTCTGGTGAATCCCAAAGATATATGAAAAGAAAGAAAAAATCTAAATGAGGCTTGTCTAGGGAATGAGAGTGTGAAGATTCAACAACAACATTTGTTAGTTCTCATAACTCTTTATTACAGAAACTCAAATATCTTAGTAAAGAAGACAAGACTACTACTTTACATGGGATTGGGCAACTTCTGAGTATATAAATTGATTTAATAAATTTAAGCAAAGGCATAGATTTGAAAAATGATAGCTTTCATCAATGCAAAGGGGACGTTTACAGTGATAGAGCAAAAGTTCCTATGCTCGTTGAATGAACACCAAGAGATGAGTTACTCAAGGTAACAAATAGCTACTTTATTTTATTTTTTTCATTTTATCGCGGAAATGCAAGTTGGGTTTCACAATGCATCAAAACACACTTGTGTAAACAACTCCCAAAATTATAATTGCAATGGATGACAGTGATAGAGTATTGGATACTAATAGTGAAAACACCAAAAAACACCAGCAAGTATTTTTTTAGATTCAATAGAAACAAGTATTAATTGAAAACAGATTAACCTGGCAGACTATCTATCATAGGTTCTTGAATTCGAAATGTTCAAGTGTAACCATGGTTCTCTACAGGCTCTGGCTATGCATTTTAACTATATTGCTTTCTAGATATTCAAGATACACTTTTTTTGTAGACTGTAGCAAATAGTCTATCCAAAGTCCTCAGATCACTGATAACAAGGTCTATAGAAATGAATTTAATTGCTCTTTTGCATCGAGCCTAAAGAACTACTGTAAGTATGGTTTCCAAACAGATTTAAATCAATCAATTTAAATCAAGAAAGGTTTCTAACTACACTAAATACTTGGACTATAAAGCATCATTGCTTCAAGCCATAGCAAAAGTGCACAGACGAGTTCAGACCACATTGGCTCCAAAGCTCTCATTATGGGACAGCTCTGCAGAATGGACAAAAGGGTTTCTACATAATGCCTATGAAACCACATTTCATAACAAGTTGTAGCTGTTGCTCAATGCTAAACCAGCTGCTAATGAACAACAAAAGCTTCAAAAATCTCAATTAACATGTAAAGGGCTGATAAATATTGATCTTCCAGCTGGATGGAGTCATTTTACTTCAATTGTTTAGCACTTATTCTTGATTGTTTAATCCAATCACATGCAACCTGAATTCAGAATAGCTAGCATCCATACACACCTATGCATATATGCATGCTCTCTAACATATTGATATGCATATGGTTTTCTACTGGCACAATCCTTGAACATTCTTTAGGTGCAAGCGCTAGTTTATTAATTGACGTTGATTGATGGATAAAATGTATACATAGACACATACTTGCACACATGCATGAATGCACAGATGCATACATACATGCATGGATGTACACATATATACATGTATACATATATACATGATTACACGCATACATATATATATGCATCCATGCATCCATGGATGCATATATCCATGTATTAATAGATCCCTTAAAATATGCATATATTCAAATGACCCCATCGAGTTGGGGAATGAATATTTATGTGGCTTTTACATGATAGCAATAAGTCTTATAAATATGCATATATGCATGAGGACACAGCCATAAATGAATCTATGCATTTGCATTTTCATGAGCATTTTAAAACAAAAATGATTCAGAAAGCCACTACCATGGGTAGCAAAAATAGATAAATGCCAATTTTTCGATATAAAAAATAATTTACGAAATTGAGATCATATATATAAAAAGCAATATGATAACATGCTGAAGTATAACTGGCTGGCGCCATCCACAAAAAAGCATTTAAAGCAAATGCAATAGTAATCTGTTATATACATACATACATACATGGAAACATAGATACATGCATTCATATATACATAATTACATGCACACATATATACATGCATACTTGTATGCATGGATGCATATGACTATATTTCATGGGATTGTTAAAGAGTTCACTTGCTTTCTATATGCTTTCATATTTTGCATGTGTGCCTATGAGGACAGTAACCATGATATTTGACAATATTCCTCTATCCTTTATGACAACACATTGGTTCCAAAGCTCTCTTTATGGGACAGCTGTGTAGCAATTGAAGATATATAATCTTTACTGGTCTCACATGCACCAAGTATAATGAGCAAAAGGATTTTTACTTAATGCCTCCAAGACCCAGATGAATCCTTGGTATTTCAAGGAAAGATTTGAATGGATAACACTTAAAATGATCTAAACTATGATTTTATAATCAAAGTATCCAAATGCATTGAAGCAATGCGAAACCCAACTTCCATTTAAGATGTAAAATGAAAGTAAACAGAAGAAAAAATGCATTTGCTTCAAATTTTCTAAAGCATTTTCAACACATTGTCTAGCCATTGTCCAAAATATGGTTTTCTATCGGCATACTCCTTGAACCTTCTTTAGGTCTAATTACTACTTTGTTAATTGACTTTGATTGAAAGGTGAAAATGTGAAATGTGGCCAAGGTTAATTATAATTATTTCTCTCTTTTAATTGTTATATATTCAAAGA
>VDFB02046880.1:0-13508 GCA_007258455.2 Sequoia sempervirens | reverse complement strand
AGGGTTCCCCCATTGAAGTGGCACCAAAAATATGATCTCAAAAGACTATTGTCAATCCACTATTTATGAACCAACAAGTGGAAGCATCACAAAGAGATCATCAACTCAAACAAAACCAACATAATCAACTCACAAAACAAAATCTTCCCAAAAACCATTTGGCACAAACGAGCCCCCTCCATAAATCAACAACCAAAAACACAATGATTTCACTAATCAAACATCATAATTAAAGAAAGTAATCAATCACATAGGTAGAAAACATTTTATTTTCACATTGATAAACACCATCTTCCTTTAATTAACATCCAACTTCATTTGTCTATATTAATCTTTATTTAACAATATTCTATCTTCCCTCTTACCATAAACTCTTCCACAATCTGGAAGACCATTTCACCTACTAGTTACTTTAAATCAATAAATCAAATAACCTACTTCAATAATTCATCATTACATATTACCAATCTCCCATATAACTCTCCAATACCTATCTAGGGACAATACCAATTTCCTTAGATAAAGCATTATTTCCCACTTGTATCAAGGTCCAATATATAATAAAGATTCACCTAGGACTATACGAGTTATACAAGAAGAATCTTTGAACTAATCAACCTATTTAATTAAGAAGATAAGCTTACATTTAGTCTTACCCATACACTATTCAACCCATGTTCTAAATCACACTTTCATCGTAAGGATAACTTTAAACTGGTATATGTTGCTCTATTTCAATTATTTATATTTCTTTACCAAGTAATGTATACTCTTGCTAAAACTAATATAGGATATGAATTATTGGGAAAGGAATTTATTCCTAAGTTAAAGTTTTCCAATTCTCTATCAAATCTACTAATCATAAAGACAGAGATATTCCTTTTCTAACACCATATAATATTAACTTTTCTTCGATTCAATTAGAGTCTAGTACTGGTAACAATATTTTAAAGAATATCAATTTATTACTTCATCTAATTCATTCAAACAAATTCTTCATTTTCCCTATTATAATCAGCCTAATCTATTTCCTCTTCTAATTAGACTTTTTCCTTAACTTAAATATCTACTCATTCCAAATTCCTTAAGCAAAAATTTATTCTTTTTCTAATAACAGAGTACCTATTCTCACATATATATAAAGATACATATATAAATATATATAACCTATTTGTTACCCTATATTAATAGATATCAGATTAAGCAAAAGTAAACACATATAATGATCCAAAAACATATACATATACACATATATATATCAACTACCAATATAACTGAAAGGGGTGAACCTCTCCAATCCGAAAGGCAACTTAATAATAAAGTGATTGTATTAAACAAATGAAAGCCACATAGATAACTCCAATGTCAGCCCAAAAAATCAAATGCTATAAGGATAAGATCGAATTATATAGATATATAACCTTATGCAAGGGATGAGATCAACTTAAAATAATTTCAAGTAAATGTAATTGGTAGGTGATCGAAAATGCAATGATTGCAGACTATGCACTACAAAATTTTGCAAGGGAGCTCTATAAACAAATTTAATTAAATGAAATACTTTGGAACTCATCCCAACTATACTGCAACATATGCTCTCCTAAAAAAACATCAGTGCAGAAGCAGCATCAGTGGCACAGCTCCAAGTAGAGTGATTGATAAAGGTTAGAGAAATCTATGTGAAGATGGAGAAATTGGCTTGGAAAATGAAGGTAGCAGGGTAATCTAGATTCAATACTTTTATTTAATGCGGTGGAAGAGAAGAAAATAACATCGTTTATTTGTCGCCTTAGGGAAAGGTTAGAAACAACATTTGGTTTAATAACATGACCCAATTATGCTTCTAATTTCCATGCAGAACCCACATTCATCTCTAAGTTTGTTGCAAGAGAAATTGTTCTGAGAGGTGTGAACCATTTCCATCATTTTAAAAACAAAAACATTATTTTTGTGGAGAATATTGGTGATGCTAAATGAAACAATCTAAATAGAAATAGGCTCACATTATGCTAATGTGCACTATATCAGATATCTAGTAATAATGAAGGGACGTCCATCAAGAAAAACAACAAGGTAGGCGCTAGTTAAAATTCTTATAATGTTTTCAAATCAATTTCAAGCTTACAGGCAACAACATGTAAGGAATAAATCTCTATTGAGAAGAAACTAAAGAAATTGCTTAACAGACATTATAGACTTTCAAACAATAGTTGAATGAAATGAAACCATAGTCCAAGACTCCAAGGCGATGTGAGTAGCGAAGAGGAGACACACAACAGGGTTCTTTGAATTGGCTTAAGAAACTTTTAAGCCAATGCCTCTAGCAAGGAAAAATGAGTTTGACCCCATCAAAAGCAAATATTGATAGATTGGGTTTAATCCAAATGTTTTAAATGCCACTAGATTGAAATAACCAGTCATGTCATTATATACTATCAATTAGAAACAAGGAGGTTCAAAGATGAAATCCTAATTCCTAATTCAAAAAGGTTAACGAGTAGATCTTAAAGAATCAACCTCACACTAAAAAAATTATTTTAAATCCATGATATGAAAGAAGCACCCAGATTAAATTCATGAAAGCAATTTTACATTCATCTAGGCCAATAGCTATATTCAAAGAAAAGGATACTTACAATCGATTTGGCCTTTAAGTATTTATCAAAGGTTTCATTGAAGGAAGATTAACAAGTATTCCAACGTTATCAACTAAGCCTTACCTCTCCGACGTTTCTAAATAATGAAAATGTTGCAAAGCATTCTTTCTTTTGTGAAATCCTTCGATCACCTCCTTTGTACCACTTCCTTTTCCCTTTCTTTGTGGTTGCTCCTTGAAAATAATATTGGTACCCTCCATACCTCGAGTGGGAAAGAACGTTCTAAGAAGACTGTGGATCAAATGATCTTCCATTCCTTTTGTCATAAGCAAGGATTTCCCATCACTAGCCCGTCTACAGATATCTTCTTTACACTATCCCCCTAAAACTCTCACACAAAATAAATCAAAATAATGCTTGAGGAAAATCTCTAAATTCTCCCCCAATACTAATTACTGGAGAAAACTAGAGAATCCATGCAAAAATACCCAAGATGATAATTATCCACAATCAGGAAAAACTATTAGATTTATTTTCAAATTCCATCAATCTAATAAAACACAAAAATCTCTAATTAAACTTCAGATTCCATGAAGACATATAGTTCGAGACTCTGCATGAACTTGCATGCAAAAACCTTCTAACTTTTTCTTTGCTTTTCTTTCTCTTTATCCTTTATATTTGAAATTAAATACTAATTTTAATATTTTATTTTATTTATAATATTTTCTTCACTTTTAAAGTTATTAATTAAATTTAATCATTAAACAATATTTATATTTATATTTAATTATAGAAACATGTTATAATTTAACCACTTAATTTAATTAAACAACCTAATCAACCCATTTTAAATTGAAACAACCATACCTCAAGCAAGAGCCAAAAATGGAGGGGCATTACACTACATCCTCCCCCTCTAGGATTAGGCTTACTCTTAGAAGCTTGCAAACAAGAAAGGGTAAAAATATCGCATGAAAGAGGAAATACAACTAGGGAGTTATAGACTACAATAGGGAGGAGTGTCATCGCATGGTCCTAGCATGGGTTATCCTAGAAATCTCTCACTAGACCATGCCCCCCATCTATGGTTGTTCTAGTAAACCTCTCACTAGCTCCATTCCCATAGGGTGACACATGTGGAACCAAAATTCCTTTTGTGAGGACAAGGAAGTTGATATTTCCAACCAGACCTTCTCAACCCATCCTTAGCCTATACAAGCACTACAGGAAATGGGTGAGGCATCTGTTATCTTGTTTAATGTGAATTATACCCATCCCCCTAATTCATTATTAAGGTTATCACTGGATTAAGAAACCCTCCAATGGGTTGTCCTGGACACAAATTTGAGTTCCAACCCCCATTGAGAGCAACTCCCCCTACTTGCAACTAGAAAACCCTACACAAAACAAGGCATTGTCCATCTTGTACACTTATCAAAATCTCATGAATCCATACATAGATAGGAGGTAACACCCTAGGGTTTGCATTTCACACAATACACATGACCATCAACATAGCCAACCACTTCCAAGGTTAAACAAGCCTAAGGACCATACATACAAATATACCCCCTCCTAGGCCTCTGGAAACTAACATACTAAACACACTTCCCTATGGTACAAAATCTTGAATATATTTTACACAGACAACATCCATCTTTAACAATCACACCAACACTTAATCCAATACTCAAGACACATTGTTTACTACAACCAATTAATCATAGCATTAATATAATTGGGAAGATATTCCCCTAAATAAGGCATCATTTCCACTTTCTTATCATTCACTTTAACGTATCCACTTAGTTCAATTAAGAGATTATTTACTACAATAACAAATAATATTTAAAAAATAACTATAACAACAATATTCCAATTAATTAATTTACATGGAAATTTTACTAAAAAACTATTAAATAATTATTAAAAATAATCAACACCATTCACCAATTAATTAATAGAGAGTAATCGATCATTTATCATTTAATGAGAACATTTAAATTAAATAACCTTTTTCTAGTATTTTACCCTCACGTAATATTACATTTCCTTACTACACTATTTAACTAAACTTTTATTTTAAATAACACCTTTGTTAATTTTGTAGACTTTACGTTACGTTAGTTTAATCTACTTCTACTCACCCATTTTAAATGAATTCACGTTTAACCACAATCAAGAATTACCTTAAAAATTATAATGCCATTCACAACTTTATTTAACTAACTTTATTTCCATAGGGCTAAAAAAGGGACCGTTAGTAAAACATATATTACTTTCATTAGTAAAACATATATTACTTTCATTTACCCAAAGATGGATGGAGGGTAGTTGTGCATTGAAATCTACATAACTAATTACCAGTTCTCTAAATACTTACGAAAAAGAATACCCAAAACTAACTCTTAAGCCATTTAATTCTTTCCTCTAATTATAATAATCTATTGATTTATTTTTAGAAGGATACTTAGAATTTATTACACTATCGACTATTATTCAATTAATATTAGAGATATCCAAATTTGGGACACTTAATTTATCCAAATTTATCACTTTCATCTAAAACATCTCTTTATCCAAGTTATCATAATATTACTATTATTTAATTAATACTCCTTAATTCTCGCTTAACCTAAGGTATTTACCTAATTAAATACTTTATTCTCTTTAACTTCATCAAATAAATTAAATAAATATTACATTATTTAATTCACATGCTTTCATCTAATCATAATCCATCTCCTATCTTCTTCATTAAGAATGTGCATACCAATCCTTTGATTATTATGTGTCACATCCTCAACTTTTGCAAGTTGGCTTCTGTCCTCACAACCCCTAATTATTTCTAAATTACTTTCATTAATTGGGTTCACCAGTAAAATTTACCACCCTCTCAGTATCCCCTAAGGAATTTTTAATTCCTTTTTATTATTCCAAAAATCCCCTTTTCCCATGCATCTTCTAGAACCTTTGACTTGTCAAATCAAGTCACATGTGACAAACTCCCACCTTTTGGGAACATTGTCTTATCCACTAGATTTTTCCAATCATTGTGAATTTAAAATTTACTTTTATTCACCCAAGATTCTTCCCATCTCCCAATGTACTTGCAAGGTACTTGTCCTTCCTCCACATCATGTACTTCTTATCCACCTCACTTACACCTCATCTCCTCTTAGCCACTTCACCATCCACATGTCAAGATGTGAGGGCTTGTGAGTTTTCAACCCACCATAGCCCTTCATCTTGACCTTGTTGGATGAATCTCAACCGTTGAATTCTCTAGAGAATTCAAATTCTTCTATAAATACCCCCTCCTCAAGGGCATTTTTAACACTTTCATTTTGAGCAACCTTAGGCTGCCAATTTGCATTTTCAAGCATTTATCACTTAAGCCATCCATTTTGATCATTTTTCATATTCAACTTTTACATCTAGGCTACATCAAAAGCCATCTTAAGGAGCACAAATTCATCTCTAAATCATGTACAACTCTAAGGAGTCTCAACAAATGCGAAGGCAATCAATTTTGCATTTTATCTCATCTATTTTCTTGTTTTATCACTTTTAGTTAATCTTTGAAGTGTTCTTAGTATTTTGGTCAATTTGCATTTTTAGTTATTTTGGTACATTAGTCAGTAAAAATTCCAAGGTACACAAATATGAGTATAGGTATAACAATTTGATTGGATTCGTTTCCTTTTTACATATACTAAATAATATTCTATGAATGGTATAATAATGTAGAATATCTTGTTTCAAAAGTATTTATAACTATGGTTTAATGGAAGAAAATTTTGATACTTTACATATTAAATTTGTGAACCATTCTTAAGACAACTGCACATTTTCTACATTGAGTTTATTTATTCAAGCAATCAATACATGCCTATTCTATATGCAATTTCCTTATGTCCAATCATTCCTAATATTTGAATACTAAAACTCAACACTAGTTTTATATATATTGGAAGAAAAGAGAGTATATGTAAATGGAAATATAAATCATTTGAACTAACATTAATACTAACTTACTTCTTATTCATTACTTTTCCTAAGAATTATTTTAAAAGTTCTTAATCTCTGACTTTTGTTCAATACTATTGTGAACCGAAATTGAAGATGATATATATTATCTTGGTAATCATATGAATAGTTGATGAAGATAATATTTCATTAGTACAATTTAACTCTATCAAAACAAATTTTGTTAAAGTCCTCCAAAAGCCTTGTTTTAGACTATAATATTCATGTTCATGAAAGCATTGTTAAAGGAAGATTTAGTATCGATGTATACAAGTAGGGATGTATTCACGAGTCAATAGTTTGTAGGCCACTACGAGAGAGAGTAATTCATTAGTCATGGTCACTATGTAGGCTGATAAGGCTCATTTTTCCCATGAGGCACAGTCAGTATGTGTAATTTCTATGAGATGAAGTTTTTCTCTCAACTGTGCAATTTTTTCCATTGTAATATTGTTGTCTCCCACCATACTCAGCGAAATTTATTCACCTTAGTACTACTCCACAACAATTAGCCAATCACAATAATTTAAAATAGGTAAGTTATTAGCGCTATTCCTAAATAAGAGCCAAAAAGGAAATCAACTAAATGCAACAAATGGGGCAGCCTTTGCACTAGCCACAAGTGGTCAATATGATACTACAAAGGAAATTTTTACATAGGTACAAGAACTATTGCTAGAGACATCTTCGTTTAAAATCCTGATGGATGGGTAATGCCTGAAAAGTGACTTATCTTAAGATTTTGTACATATTGTGTCATGCTCTCAATGGTGCCAATGAGAACAATGGGAAACATTTGTAGGAGAAACAAAAATATTGTGAAACCCTACCAACGCCGAAATTAAGGAGAATGAGGCGAGTCAAAATACAAACTTTAGAGGATAGTACTCTATAAGATAAATCCCTTGAGAACTAGATCAAATTTGGTTACAATTTTGACATACATTTACTATGGACTAAAAAGGAGTTCAAGAAATTGAGTCTTTTATTTTTGCATAAATTAAATGTGTAACGGTCTAGAAATGAGTGTTCACAAGAATGATATAAACCAATCTATGAATGAAAGCACTATCAATATCAACATCTGAATCAAAGGAAATACTTCAACTACAATGCTAAAGAAAGGGTATCCACCAGAGATATCACAGACCTACTGCATTATAATAGACCTAGTTGATAAATAAATGTTACAGGAGATTGCATAGAGCAAAATTACTAATAGCAACGAATATGCTACTTTAACCTGCATGGGGCATAGTTTCTTTCTAAAGCAGAAGCTTGATAGGGAGACTATAGACAAAAAATATTAACCTACAAATAATTTCATCAATGAAGGAAATATAAATATTATTCTCAAGATGAAAGGGGGTTCGGTTATGCACAACTCTTTCTTGAGTAAGGCTGAGTGAGGCATGGGTAATGTGTTAGGCTTGCTTTTGTTTTCCAATCTTCAAATGCTTTGTACAAATGTACTTTTGAACCTTGATTTAGTCTTGCATCATTTTTAATTCATGCATTTAATCTAATCTAATAATCTATAGCTACTTTTTCATACTAAATTTTTTGTAGCATGTATTAAGATTCCAAGCTAATAAATCTTCAATGCTATTAGAAAAAAATTGTGTTACTTCACAGTTTTTCCTCAACCATGGCTTGGCTCTCAGATTCAAAGTAAACATCAAAAATAAAAAGAATAAATGTATATCCAGTATTCTTAATAGAATCCATGGCATTGGTTGATCAAATAGAATATGAATTTTGCAATTGATAATAGTAATCCTTTATCTCTATTGGTTGTCATAACATCAGAATCGTTATTTCAAAAATATAAATAAAAAATAAAAAGATCAAAATCCAACCTGGATCCAATGCTTGGCAAGAAAACAAAATTGATGTTGAGCTCCAATTTTTACTTGAAAACTAACTTCTCCAAATCCACCATACAAAATCCTGAAACACACCATTCCCAACATAATAAACAATAGAATGAAATTTACAGATAACATCCCCGCCTTTTTCCCCCAAAACCAAAACATTTACAGGAAAAAGAAGGATGTCCATTGTACGGGAAATCCCGATCAACTATAAAACGGATTAAAGTTATTTTTTAATTTATTAATTTGTCCTTCCCATCACAACACAATAGTTTATTTTAAATTAATTAAAAGCATTTCATTTAAAATATTATAATTTGGGTAAACCCAATTTCACACAAATGGTAAAATCATTTACTGACACTACTTACATATTATAATTAATTATATAACCTGAATTTATACTATTTTATTTATTACCTTATTATTATTATTTATTAATTTTAAAATTACATTATAAATTTATTTTACTATTAACTATGAATATTTATTTATCAAAGATACCCATTTTACTTAACAATTTATTTTAATGCATAAGATAACCAAGGCATATTATCAGACAATTTAAGTTAAATAAAAACCAAATGCCAAATAATTACCTAACCACTACCCAGGGTCAAGATGCAAAACCTCAAGCAACACTGGCTGGCCACTAACAAAACTGACAATACTGACAAGGTGCCAAACCAGATACTCATCCTCTTCAAGGATGATGGCTAAGGTAGGGGATCAAGTGTTATCTTCGATAAACTAATCCATTTGGCTTAAAAGAATGCTTAGACCTACCAATTCAGGTGGAGTTGATGCCTGGTACCTACAACCTGTAGCACACAAAATAGTTGTGCATATACATATACATATACATATAACAGTCACACTATAAAAAGGGAATCACAACATCACGGGATACTCACAAGTGAGTGATGCAATATTGTCCCTTTCACTCAATCACATCAGTAAGAACAACACCTAGTAATCGAATCAACTCATATAACAATTAGCTACATAGCAATTAGGATAAGATCAATCACATGATAATCACATAACAATCATGATAAAATAATCACATAGTTCTCATGATAGGGTTAGTCCTCATAAACAAAACAGATCTCCATAGTCACATGAATAAAACGATATACTAATCATAACATGTGCATGCAATCTCAAGTATCAAAAGTGTCATCAATGGAATCATCATAACATTGCATCTAACATCATATAGTGTATCATAATGTCTCATCATAAAATAGATCAACTGTCAATCTATTAGGGAAATAGTATGAGAGGCACTACAAGGTGTGTGTGTTAAATTTTTAAGCCAACCTAATTGATGTTTTGGTCTATTATGGTATATATACAAGGTTAATTCTTTATGCAAAGAAGATGTGTATGTGTATGTAGAGGATGTGCAAAATCTGATGTAGTGGTGAAGTATGAAGCATGTTAGTTTTCAAAGATTAATTAGAATTGTATCTTTGGCATGTTTCAAATGTACTATTAGCAATTCATTTTGGCAGTGAGCTGCCCTTTCCTCTATCTTTTTCTATTCTAGGTAGTGAGCCCTTGGTAGTGAGCCACCGACAGTGAGTCATTCTTTCATTCTAGATAGTGAATCCACCATTCTATAATCTCCTTTCTAACTGGCTATAATATATTGTGAGCTAATCCTCATCGTGGTTTTTCCCTTTCTAGGTTTTTCCACATAAATCTAGTGTTCTTGTGTTCCTTGATGTGATGTATGGTTTATATGTTCCTTTCTGTTACTGCAAGTTTAATGTGATGCTTTGAATGAATGTTCAAATTGACGAATTCAATGAATTTCAGTGAATACTAGATTCACCCCCCCTCTCAATATTTTGAGTGTTCAACACTTTCCATCCATATTATATTTGTATCATTTCAAATCAATTTCAATTTTTTTTTCCTTTCTCTCATACCCTTTTTTCTCTCAAAAACCTATATTTTATCCTATTTTTCCCTCTCCTCTTAAATTCTTTTTTAGATTTAAATTAATAATAATTTTCCAATTTCTACCTCCCACATATATTATCTTTCTATCCATATAATATTTATATAATTTTCAATCTATTTGATTGGTCTTTTTCTTCTCAAATACTCTTTGTTTCTCATAAAACCCTATTTTACCCTTATTTTCCCATATCCTCTTCAATTCATATCTAGATCTAACTCAATCAATTTTAATTATCTATTTTATACCTTCCATATCTATCTTTTTTCTATCTATAATATTTTCATTATTTAGAGTTAATTTAATTATATATACATCTTCCACATCATTTTTCTTCTTAAAAACCCTAACTTACATATTTTATAAATCATTACCACTTTATTTGTTAATCATGCCCATTTTCCATAATTATTGTTTATCATTCACCTTAATCCTCTCTCAACCCATATCACCTTTATTTTCCCTTAATATTATTTAACTTATGTTTCTTATCTCCCAATCTCACTATTAACTAACTTTTCTTTCTTTTTCCTTTTAAAAATCATTAGCAAGTTTTCAAAATATGTTTTGAATCAATTTCGATTCATTATATACTATTAATATTATTATTTCCCATCATATTTCTAAGTGGGTCATTGCTTAAAATCCCACAAAGGAACTAACCAAGGTAGATTCCTTTTCAATGGTTTGTTTTTCTAAGTGTTCTATAGAATTTGGTGTTTCTAGATCTAATGAAAAAATAGAGATGAAAAATATAAAGATTCAAGATAAATTTGTTCTTATAATCATTCAAGTATTTACTATCTCAATTTTCAATCAATTGTAAGATAATTTTTTAGGTAGTTACTATCTCAATTTTCAATCAATTCTAAGATTATAATTTTTTTAGGAATCTTACAAGGCATTTGGCTAGGATTAGGTTGTCTAGTATGAATTTTTTACTCCAAATGACCATGTATTTTTTATTTGAGAATTATATAATTTTGTAATATGTATTGCAACATCAAAACCTTGCATCTTCTAACAAAACATCAGAAAACTAGGTGAAACCTTTCCATTTAGATAATAATCTAAATGAAAATATAATAATATCTAAAAAAATCACACTTCTAACTTCTTTGAATCAAGTGAAACTATTCTTTGTTATTCTCTTTCATCATTGAAATCTCTTATTCATATTTCCAAGTTTATATCTCCAAATTCTATTATCTTTTTGAATAATTAATCCTATTTTAAAGTGTGTTAATATAGGACAAATTTTAAGTCCATTTGATACACATTTAAATTCATTTATTTGGATTAATTAAACACACACTTTAAACAAAAAAGATTAAATTTTTAATTTTATATAACCAAACCAATTGATGTATACTTATCCTATGTATAAATAATCTACATCAAGTTCATCCCTAAAGGAATGGAATAAATTGATACTTCCCTCACCTATGGTAAGGCACGAAAAAATCACACAATTATGTAGAATAATCAATTGATGGTACATGCAACTCTATTTAAGTTGTTCAATGGTTATCTTTACAAGTGGTACTTGATGAAGTTTTAAGTACATATGTTCCACAATATAAGTGTATAAATATTATTAAGAAATATCATGATGGTCAAGATATATATCATTACCAAGAACATATTATTAAACAAAACATCTTTCAAAAAATATTTTAGTTACCTACATTACATTAACATGCACATGAATATGCCAATATTTTTTATTTTTGTTAGAACATAGATAAAACTAACCATAGAAATAAGCTATTATTGAAACCAATCATAGTTTGGTAGTCATGTAAAAAATTGTTTAATTGTTTTTGTGAGTTCATCTAGCTTGCAATTTATTTCCATAAGATATGATATATTACTATTATTATTGATTATATGACTTGATGGTTTAATGTTTCACTAACACATGAATATATGAATAAAACTATAATGTACCTCATATTAAAAAAAAAAATACAAGACTTAGTTTCTTCCTAATCACAACTAGTGATCAAGGGACACACTTCATTGCATTAACATTCCAATTGCAATTATGCACTTTCATGTTACAACATAAATATTATTCCATTCTATCCTCAATCAAACAAAATCATTAAGGCATTCAACAAGATTAAATAAAAAATATCATCCTAAATGTATCTAATGTTGGATGAAAATATTGGGCTAAATGAGTAAATTTGACTAACCAAATATAATTAGTAAAGGTGCTGGTCATACCTATGGATTTATGAATTCCAATTCTATACATGGTGTATATTTCCCATTAAGAATATGGTAGTTTTATTGGTGATTATTAATTCTAGGTGAAACTGTCATTAAAGCTACTTAGTATTCTTAATTTTTTTAAAATTTATAATTAAAAAATACCCCTAGAAATAAATTTTAAGTATTTGAGTTATGAATCTTTATAAGTATTATTCTACAATAAAAAAATTAAATAAACAAGGTCAATTCACTTCATAATAAAAACAACTTAGAATTACTTTTTATGTCTAACTCATAAGAAGGATTCATTTAATTTTGATCAATTATTTGAGATTATTTCAAATAAAACTATGCCTTAAAGATAGAAAGACAACCCCATTTTTTATATAATTAATCTATGTTATGTTAGCCATTTGAAAATAGATATGGGTATCCTCATAATACAAAGAGATGTACTTATAATTGTATAAAAAGAAGATAAGGGTTCATACTCAAAGTGTTAGAACATAATTTTATTAGGGTTCATATCCTTATAGAACTTATATATTATTCTAATATAAGGTTATAAAACTTTATACATATTATATGGTTTATAAAGCATTTACCATTCAAGTATTTAATAATCTAATAAACTATTAAATTATTAATTATTTATAAATAATATTTTTGAAAAGGTGTGACTAATACCCCTTCATGTATGTTTCCATCTCTTATCCTATATTTGAGGATCACTTTCATTGAGAGGATAAATATAAGATATCAAAGCATCTTTTTTTAAAACATTGAGACTATAAGTTATGATGACTTTTGTGTAGT
>VDFB02046879.1:0-12034 GCA_007258455.2 Sequoia sempervirens | reverse complement strand
TTACTTCATTTACCAAATGGAAGCTTATATATTCTTGCTGTTTGAAGGTTTCTGATCATCCAATGTTTATGCTAATGTTATGTTGTCAAAGTGACAACGTTTATCACCAGGGATGCTCCTAGTTTCAATCAAATTTCGTGTTTGAAAGACAACACCTAGTTGGTCTTATTGCTGCTTCTCAATCAGACTAGCAGATTGTGCTTCAAAGTTGGTGAATTTTGGTGAGAATTTCAGTTTTAATGTTGCTGGTGTATATACAGCTGAAGGTGTTTTTCATTTACAGCTTTTGATGTGAATTTATTTTGGTTATGGGTATTTGATCCTTGCAATTCTATGCTAATGGCGACCATATTTGGAGAATTTCAGAATTTAATTCCAAGTATTTGATTTTTAGCAAGAGAAATCGCCCCTCTTGAGGGCCGTACCATCTTGAGAGTGCATTGGGATTCATGCAAAATAATATCTTGAGTTCTGATGCAGTTTTGTGGTTTGAGTTTGGGCGCCTATCCTCCAAAGAGACTTTGCATTTCGTTTCATTCAATTCAGAGGTATATTGAAAGAGTTATGAGCATTTCATTGTTTTACAGGTGGCTGGTTTACAATTTCAGTTTGCTGGTTTTTATTATAAGACTTCATTAAGTTCAGAATTTGGCTTCAATTTCAGTCTTTGAGAGTTATATAAACTAGCTAAATTCATCCTTCACATATTTGCATTCATTCTTCTATTGTAACACTTGTAATTTGCAGTTTTTCTTAATTGTAAGGTTGAGAATTAGTAGTACTAATCCAACCATTTATTTACTGCATTTACTTGTGATTTTTAATGCAAATATCATAACCCTTGGATGGTTTACCGCCAGTGTGGAGGAATCTGATTTGTATTTACTTTCTATCACCCACTGTTAAGTGGAGAATTCCCATTGTTTAGTGGATGCCCGCTGCAGCGGAGGAATTAGTCTGGATTATTTTGTTTTCTTCCCCCCACTGTTTAAGTGGTTGAGCGGATTTCTTCATGGCTGGTTATCCGCCTATTTGTTTCAGTTTTCAATTAATAATTCCGTCATATGTTAGCAGCTTGCCCTCAGTGGGATCTTGAGTGCACATTCTTGACGTTGAGTTTGTTTCATTTCAAGTACTGTTCTTTAATTTCTCCGCCATATTACAACACCTATCCTTTCTTGGGATTGAGTGTGCATTCTTGGCGTTGAGTTCTTTCAAGCTTGGATTTCAATTTTGATGCTAATGCTAATCCATTGGCGTAGTGTTGGCTTGTGTTATGATAATCTTTGGGAAAAATTGGTTGGCATATTTCATGACTCCATGACGATATCACGTTGAGAGACTCCGTGATGAACTTTTTTCTCAAATGGGTGTAGCCATTTTGGATGTCATGTTGAGAGACTCTATGACATGGATATCTTGAAGGATACCTCCCCAGCTAAGAGGGAGTGTTGATGTTTTAGCTGCGGGGGATATCCTTCTCTCAAAATCAAAATAATAAATGATATATAAATATTATTTTAAAGGCCGACCCAAGAGGAAAAGTCGCCTTGGTTTTTGAATGAGGCCGACCCTTGTGAAGAGTCGCCTTGCTTGTGAAGATGCACCTTACTTTGTATATATGGAAGGAGATGCTCATTCATTTGATCATCGATTTTATTCAAAAAAGACATTCTCACTTATCAAGGAGTTCGTGCATCTACATCAGATCATATTATTGCATAAAGCCGATCGACATTAAGGAGAGATCATATAATTGTGTATTTGCATCTAAGTGAGGTGTGATTCTTTATTGCATTATATTGGCCTTGTGTGTGGCCAAGATTGTAAGCAAATTTCTGCTCCTTCAAATTCAATATATAAGAGAGATGTTTTGGTTGGGTTTTTCTCCCTCGAGGAGGGTTTTCCTGAGATAAATTATGTGTTCTTTGTTCACTATGTTGAATTTTCTATTAATTTGCATTTTTGATTAAAACAACAACATACCCATTTGCATTGAATATGTTTTCAACTAGAAATAATTTAGCCAACCCGAGGTACAGTTCTTTATCAATGCATCATACTTAACTAGCATGGCAGCTTCTCACTTTGGTTGTCCCTTATCCTTGGAGTAACACTACATTTTAGGCACCTTGAAAAAGTCAAAAGAAAGAGCAAAATGAATGTGCTAATATGATGTAATGTCCCCGATTCTTGAGTAGCCACCATGAAATTTATTTTAATTAATTAAATAATAATTTCTCCAGAAATGATATTTTGGACAGTTGTAATGTCCTTGTTTTCCAACTCACCTTACTGAGATTAATTAGTTTAATTATTTAATGTTGCTTGGCAAAAAGTACATTAAATAAAGTAATATTAAATAATTTATTAATGAGGTGAAATAAAGTGACGCCAAAGAATATTTAAAAGTTATTTTAAAAAGTCACTTTATATTAAAGTGCGAATATGTTTTGGCGAGAAACTAAAAGGGAATCTTGTAAAAGTTAAGCTAAGCCTTTAAAAAGGGATGCAGGCGAATCATTTGATCATCTTGAGAAATTATTATCTTTTGGAGATTTCCGAAATTTGGAGAGCTTAGCTTACAGGTAGCTTGAGGACGAAAACCCTCGAGTTCTAGGAATAGAGATTTGGACAAAAACCCAAATTTGTGAGTCTTGCCAAAAAAGACAAATTATCATAGGCATTTGCAGTCAGAGAGCTCAGGTGGTCGAATTTTATAAATTTGTGGAGTAACGAAATATCATTTGCATTGGATGTTGGATTACAGGCAAGTTGGATGATTTGCATAGTAGTTCATATTGCTGGCCTTTTCAGACTGTGGCAACCAGATTGTTGGGTGAAAATATTTATTGATGTCCACATTTCAATGGACTATTTGCATACAGGGAAATCATGGGAGTTGAAGGATACTCTTGGGCGTGAGACTATCATATTGACTACTAGTTATTCGAACTCTGGCACAACTGGTATCTCTTCTTTGTGTGGAGGCGTGAGGCTATTCCTTGAGTTGTGAGCCCTTGGCAACGGCTATGGAGATTATTGGAGGGCGTGGGCCCTATTCAAACTGTAATATCTTGCTGTTGCCAGCCTTAGTCACTAAGGAGAGGCGTGAATACATTTGCTGGGTGTGATCTTGGTCTTGGATGGGGTTACCAACACCTTAGGCGGTCTGTGTGAGGAAGGACATGAAGGGTTGGGCGATTATAGAGTTGCTGGGCGTGGTTGTTTGTTGAAGGTAGCTTGTTGTCATTCACTGTCATCCATTCTTCTCAGCTGCTTAACATTTGCCAGTTGTGGGACCGTTACATGAGCTGCCATTTTACTGTGGTTCGATGCCTAAAATGGGTATTTAAATGTTGTAATCTGTACCTTGCATTTCTGAGTTTGCTCATTGTTGTTATTTCTGGTGGTCAAAAATTTATATGTAAGTGTTATACACTTCATTCAAATGTAATGTATGGATTCTTAGTTTGAAATGATGCAAGATATGATGTTGTCTACCTATTGAGTTTATATGTATGAATTGCAAACTATAAAACCATTAAAAACACAACTTCTCAGTTAGCATGCAAATTGTTTGACAAAATGATACATGTGTCAAACTAAAAATTTGCATAAATATTGTGCATCCCAAGAGGAGATTTTACACCAGTTATATTTAATTAATTAATTATTACAGTAACTTTTTTAAGTGGTCGGAGAAAATACTAAATAAAGTTACTTTAATGTATCAAAATATTTAATAATAAAATATAAAAGGTAGTTGAGGAGAAGTTTATGATCATCATTTGGAAATATTAGCTTTGAAGAATTTAGGAATTTGGAGAGCTTGGCTTTCTGGGAGCTAGAGGATGAAAACCCTCAAGTTTTAAGATGGATTGAACAAAAACTCAATTCCATCGAAGGGCAGATTCACTGAGGATTCACAATTGGGATTCAATGATTGTTTGCTTGATTTGGGAAATTTGTGAAATCTTCTATGAAGACAAATTTTAGGGGTTGTATTGATCTAGAGATATATGGTGGTAATAATTTAATATTTTATGTTACAAATTTCAATATCATACTTTGACATAATTGTAGGAAGAGATTTCGGGTGGTATTTGTCTATATCTGCAACTTCAGTTAATGCATTCCTAGCCAATTTTTATCAGTTGCGTTATGAAGGGTGTGGAGATATTTTATTATTAAAAGAGTCGAAGCCATGAAATTTTCCACAACCTTCCTAGGAAGGAATCGATGCAATTTTTATTTGTCACATCTGAAAAAGTAAGGATAGTGGGTTTAAGGAGGTGCTGCCCATAGTTGAAAAACTCGGACTCGGCAATAACTCGGCAGACCCAAAAATTTTAAAAACTCGGGACTCGGCAAAAACTCGGGGAAAAACTCGGCAATAACTCGGCAAATTTATCGAACATTTGAAAATACACAATTTTTTAAAATATTCTTAAAAACCACATATATAAATAGAATTTTTAGAACATATTACTGATTGAAATTTGAAAGATTTAAATTTTGAAACATATTAAAATTAAAAATGATTGAAATATTTTAATGTATTAATTTATATTATGATAAATTGATAATAAAGAATACTCGAAAAGAAAATAATAACAAAAACAATGATATTGAAATAAAATTTGATATTTGAATATCATTATTTTAATTTTTTGTTATTATTTTCTTTTCTACTATTCATTATTGTCAATTTATCATAATATTAATATAAATTAATAATTTTCAATTATTTTTTATTTTAAATTTTAAAAATAAAATAAAATAAATTAAAAGTTTTCAATTTTCTTTTGCAAATATAAGTTAATATATTATTAATATTAATTATATATTATTAAAGATTTTAAAAATAAATCAAATTATAAATTAAAATAATATAAATTTCAAATTATAAATATTATTATAGCAAAGTCTAAAATTTTAATACATTATTTAAAAATTTACACAATATAAGGAAAATATTAAGAATTATTTATAACAAAATATACATGAATTTAAAGTTTTTAAACAAATTATTTTTGTTTTGTAAAATCTGCTGTGAAGCTAAATGAACTTTGGAAACAAGATTTTTCTGAATGCGGACTATAGATACTTACGGAAATTGGAATGAGCGGAAAAGCGGAGAATCGAAGGTAGATCAGT
Organism: Sequoia sempervirens; assembly: GCA_007258455.2. NCBI lineage: Eukaryota > Viridiplantae > Streptophyta > Pinopsida > Cupressales > Cupressaceae > Sequoia > Sequoia sempervirens. The sequence goes on along the minus strand of VDFB02046879.1, from coordinate 6,874 downwards.
TCAAACAATGGTCACTTTACCGCCACACTCATTGACCTTTTGCGGGTGGTTGAACCCGGACCTGTAATCAGTTATTGTTGACTCTTCGTAATTCTTCTTCATAGAAACAGGTCGACTTTTGCCCTCGTTTTAACTTCTCACCGGGTCGTTTTCGATTGCAATGAACGGCGTGGAATGGAAGCGAATGCACATTTATTGGTCATGAAAAATTCGGGTTAAAAAAGCCGCTCACGTTTTACCTTTCTCGGCAGCGTTTTACCGACTGTGCGGATTTTTGCAGCGTTTTCCAGAATCATCGCCGTGGCGTTTTATCAAAACTGGCTCGCGAGTTTTATCACTGCTTGAACGATTACCGCTACCCGGTAAGCGTGCAGATTTCCAGGCTATGGTGCTGCTGCTGTCTGGGTTCGAGACGGCGCAAGGTGACGTGGGATTCTGATCTCTAGGGCAGGTGTCCTTTCCTTAGTTGGCCTTTTGTGTATTATGGCTGAGCATCTGTATTTTATTTCCAAGCAGTGAGGAGAAAGTCATGGACACACAATACAGGTTAGTTAGGAAAAGGAGGACTTATCCCAGTGGAGTGAACCAATGCTTTACAAAGGCAGTCTTAATATATGCTATAGCAAGTCAAAGCTAAGTTGCCACACAATTGCTGGGACCTCCACAAAATTACATTGGGACTCCAGGTTGGACAATATTATATTTATTTGATAAGTAAATTTCTATTTATTTTCACAATTTTGTTATAAGAAATATAAATATTAATTTTTTTGTAATTGGGTTTTCATGAGAGTGCTTAAACTCCCAAGTATAAATAATAAAATATATGTTAACGGTTTGGGAACAAAATGTCATATTATATCAAGAGTTGTTATGGAGAATGCAAGGCCATATTAAATATTGTTCACATCATTCAAATAAACTCAAAAACATATCCAGTACAGTCTGCTGCAATATGTTTGATGAAATCCTAGTTTAGTTAGAGAAGGAAATTTGAAACTTTTTGCATACAAATTTAACTAGGGATACTACAATGGTATCAGAGCCACACTCCTGCCAGCCTAAAGGGTTAATGGGCACCAGTGACAGAGCTAGAAGGTATTACGAAAGAGAGGAAGGAAGAAGGCAATTTCAATTTGCAGGTCCATATCTTGAAGAAGATACATTTTCAGCAGTACTTGCAGCAAGGCAAGCACTTATAGCAGTAGCAGAGATTGAAACAATGAGTGGTTCAGGTAGAGAGAGTTCTTGCTATAGGACTGAAAAAAGAGGACATGATAGTGTGCAAAATATATTCAATGATTTAGCTAGGGGGCAACAGCAGATGATGCAACAATTTATGCAAACCCAACAACAGTTAATCATAGCCATTGGTCAGATTTTTCAAGACATAAATTCTCTAAGGGTGAATAGGATTGCTACAGGTGAAGGTAGCATTGCAGGAAATGATAACCCATGAGGTGCTAGTACAGGTGGGTCACAAAGACCTTTCCAGCCTATGTTCACACCTAGGGAGGAGGAAGAAGAGGTTCCATGAAAAGAGGAACTATTGGTGGATGAGGTAATGGTAGTTTACAATGAATACCACACCCTTCCACATGCCATTAGCAATGAAATAACCTTGAACCAGTATATGATTTAGCCTAAGGATAGGAGGACACAAGAGTAGAGACCTTGAGGCTTGGATAGGGAGTATCAACATGCCTTGGGTAAACTCACTCTTCCTAACTTTGATGGTAGTGGGAAAAGCGCGACAAATGCTTGGATACACAAGTTGGACACATTTTTTATTTTCAAGCCTATGTCAGAAGCAAAAGCAATTAAATTTGCAACATTACATTTGGAGGGATGTAATGTCCCGATTCTTTGAAGTTTGATTTGCACTTTGAGACATCCTTATTCTTGATCAATTGCATCTGATCAATAATTAATTATTTTTATGTGGGATTGAATATTGGTCGGTTCCTATTAGATGTTTTGCACAAAAGTATCAATTATGTTTGAAGGCTTAGGACGTCGTTGCTGATTATTCCTCAATATGGACAATCATTGGTGCAAAAGCTATCGTAGAGTATTCCACGCTTAGTCAAGAGAATCGATATTTCCACATAACCCCACTCAACCATAAATTGTGATGGAATGATTTCATAAAAACCCCCATATTACAATACTAATTATCCTATGTGATCCCTAGTACTTATCCTTGAAATATAAGATAGAAGGCCTCGAGACATAAGCATCATGAATTAACTCTAACATCCTTAATGATTGCAAAAATAGAATGTCTAACGCCAACACGTTGGTGAATAGAGGATGAAAATACTGCTACCATCTCCTATTAAAGAAAAATGATCAATGCAACTCACGCATACATGAGATCTTCAACTACCAACGACAAAATGGAGATTGTTAAACCTAGGCTAGTGAAAGAATTATAATTGCAAAAGCTCGAGAGAGGTCTAATATATATATATATATATATAAATATATATAAATTCAATGATGGTTCTGCATACGTCTTGGAACTGATGTTCACAACCGTATTATATTCAGTCCTCTTTCGAGTTCACTGCTGCACACATAATTATTACTACTTACGTGGCACATCTTGGATTGGCATAGCTGAAGGATCGATGTGGAACAATAGCCTTATATGGAACAGCTGCTACTTACCAATCAAAGATTTGTTAATGTTATGGCAGCTTTGGGTTCATCCTTCCAGCCACGAGTGAAGACATAAATCAATATAGCCTATCGGCTATTTATTTATATGTGTCATTTAATGAGAATGGGCGCTTCTCTTGACAACAATATAATTTCTCTTGGGCCGACTTTCCGTATAATTTGCATTTATTATTTGTAATTATATTAATTGTATCATGGCCGACCTTGTACATGAAGAGGTGCGACCTCTCTCATATTTGTATATATACAAGGTCACTTTCATCTATTCTAGATCATTCAAGTTCGATTCATTCCATCATATTTTAAGTGCGAATTTCTTCAAGTACAGATTGCGGATTTATTCAAGGGCAGAGCAAACTTCTTCAAGTACAGATTGCGAGTTTACTCAAAGGCAGAGTTAGATACTTGCAGATTATTATCTGCTATTGCATCTTGTGTTAGGTGCTGAAGATTGGCCTTATAATTGGCCTCATTGTAAAGAGAATTGTTGCCACTATTTATATATATAAGAGAGATCTTTGTTGCTAGGTTTTTCTCCCTCAAGAGGAGGGTTCTCCCAGGGTATTTGCTATGTTATTGTGTCTGATTTGAATTAATTTTCTGTGCATTAAATCTGATCATTAAAATTTACATGGTATCAGAGCGGGTTTGAGAGGATCGTGATCAGATTATTCCTAATCAGCAATACCTAGTTGTTCATCTATCTACATTAGTCAAGATGGTGAACGGTTTGAAGATCGAGGATAGACTGGTGTCATGGAGGCTTAGGACGCGCTTACTCTTTAAGGAAAATGACTTGGTGAGTTCAGAGTCCAAAGCCGCTCCTCAACCCGAGGAGAAGAGGCTAGTTACAATGGGTGAAGAAAGATATTAAAGCAATGAAGATATTGGTTGATTCCGTCAAGGATCATATTGTGCCTATGGTCTCCAAGTTGAAGACTGCAAGGGAGATGTTCAAGACATTGGAGGAAATGTACGAAATCAACCACACCAGCCGGGCACTTGCCTTGAAGCAACAACTTCATCATGTTAAGATGGCAGAAGGAGAATTTGTCATCACCTACTTCATGAAGATTTCTGAATTGAGAGATCAGCTCTCTACCATTGGTCATATTGTTGATGATAAGGATTTGACCATGTTGGCTCTTAATTGTCTTCTCCTTCTATCTTGGGAGTCTTTACATTCAAAGAATCAGCGTGAGATCGAAACTTCCCAAGTTTGATCATTTGAGGGTGGACTGTATTCAAGAAGAGTCTTGGTTGGCTGTGAGAGGTATTGGTCAAAGCTCTACAAATGAAGACATTCATGTTCTTTCCGCTCAATCATCGGAGAAGAAAGGAAAAAGAGGAAAGAAAGGATACTTCAAGAGGAATAGAGATAAAGGGTCAGATGGTGCTCCCGCATTCAAGAAGAAGTGGGACCTCTCCCAAGTCCAATGCTTTCGTTGTGATAAGTTTGGTCACTATGCAAAGGATTGCCCAACCAGGCCTAATCGACATGCTTCATTTGCAGATATGAATAAGTTCTCTCCTCAGAAGGATTCTAGGGAATTTCTATTCTAAGTCATGGGCCTGTGTTCAAGCCGTGAATGTTGTGTGCTGTTCTGTGCTCAAGAGCAGTGTATCTTGCATCCATCAGAATATTTAAAGAGATAAGTATTCTTTGTTTGTTAAGTTATATCTTTTATTTGGATCTTGTAATTAGTAAAGAGAGATAGTGGTTTCTCTTGAATTGTGTTCACTAGCATAAGATCCTTTGAAGACTTCATTTATTGCTAGTCTTTTCATGTTGGTTGTAAAGATTTCTGAGTGTGACTCTGAAATAAAAAGAGAATTGGAAGTTCGATGGTGATTGGTCACATCGATATCATTCTCTAATGCATGATCTGTGATAGAGCCTTGAACTCTTGGAGAGAGTTGGTTTTACATGCTAACCGCATAATGCATTCAAGAAATCTGTAGTTGTGCAGATTGTTTTTTTGTTGTGTTGAGTTTGGCACTCTCAAGAGGAGTAAAAGATGGAAGAAAAAGTTATATCAAAATTATATAAAGATAATTTTCTTTAGCCTTTCATTCTGATTTTTTTTGATATATTTCTCTTTAGGCTGATTTATTTATTCATGTTTTAATATTATTCATAAATTCTTATGTGTTCATGCTATAACCTGAGATAGTAAACCTTGTATGATTCTAGTCTTGATATTTCCTTGGATAGTTATAAACTGTTAGTAATCTCTCTCTAAAATGCTTTGTGAACAGCTAGAAGCAGGAAGGTGATGAGAGATTGCTTAGCGATGAAAAGCTTGGGGCATCTTATGAGGAAGTCATGCCAACCAAAGAAATGATCAAGTGTGAAGTCACAACTTGCAGCCATGGAACTGAGCTGGTGGTTAGAGGGAGTTCACTTCTAGAAGTCTTCTTTGCAATCTCTGAAGCAGGGATCAAGAGGGAGTTTTGTAACTCTTTGAGAAGAAGTGAAGATTACTATATTGCAAGGCTAGGTGCTAAATCCTTAGAGGATCCCTTCAGCTGCTGAGATCAGAATTGCTCAAAGACTGTCATTTGGATTTGATATTGGTAGCTCCGCAAACCTATGCAGAATAGAGTGATCTGCTATGAGGTCAAGGAGGTCTACCTTGAACTCTCTGCCAGTCACCCAGAAAACAAAGGGGAAAACATTTATCTAAGGCAGCATGAAGAGCACAAAGATATACCGAGAGTGTGGGGTGGGGGTGAATCAAGAGGACACCAACTTTTCCCCAACTCTGAATCTCCTCAAACTCTAATATAAATCAACTATGCAAGAGTATCCTCAATATGAACAAGTTGACACCAAGATTTTACGTGGAAACCCTTAAGGGAGAAAACCACGGTACAAACAATATACTTTATGAATTATATAAACTTTTACAATGAATGTAGGCACCAACCTACTTGAATCACCAAATATGCAGTTTAGCAGGCACCAACCTACAAAGAGCACCAGCCCTTAATCTTGATTTAGTAGGCACCAACCTACAAGGATTTTCAACCCCTAATGTTGATTTAGTAGGCACCAACCTACAAGGTGTGTCAACCCCTACTTGCCAAGCACCAACTTAGCAGAAATAATAACTTGAAAAATAATGTTCCACCTTCAATGTTGCTTCTCCAACAGATGATGGACAATTCTGCTCAAACACTCTTCCACTTGTTTTATCTTCCTTGAATGATCTCCAAATATCTCTATATATCTTCTTGTTCAATTCTTATGAAATGCTGCTCAACATATACAATTTGTCTTCTTGTCTTACTTCACACATCTGAAATATATCTTCCCTTTCAAATTTGCCCCAAATTCCTTGGATATAATTCCTTTACTGATTTGTATATATCCTTTTCACCAATCTACTCTTGAATGATGATTCATATATGTTCTTTTTCAAATCTTCATTCTACCCTTTTAAATCTGCATATACAATATTCTCGTCTGCTGCTATACACAGAATTTTATTCAGACTGATTTATTATTTTTCATTTTACACACTTACTTTAGAGATCTTTTATTTCCACGTACACACGTGCTTGTCTTTTTGTTCAATGTATTCCAGAATGACGTCCTCTGATATTTCTCTTCAGATCTGCATTTATGAATTATCAGACTTATGCAGATGTATGTCTGATTTTATTTTGTTCCACATACACATAATCTCCTTAACCCGTACTTTAAATAATATTCATTTTATACCGCTCTGATTCAGATCATTTCCTCTCTTTATCATAAATAATATTCAATAAAATCCATACCACCATACACCACGTCTGCTTGTGTCTTGATGATATAATCTTTATACTCACACCCAGCCACACACTCCAATCTTCAAATGATATACATTTTATGCACACTCACACACTACATCTATTAAAAAACTCTTTTTATATCTCCTTATGCCTTTTGATGAAGAGAGGCATCTATTCGAATGAATACAACCTTTTGAAAAGATATTTCCTTGAAACATACTTCAAGTGCTTCCTCATAACTAACTCAAAGTAATCTTTGCCCTTTTAATATAACTACTGCCTTTTAATACCAAGTGTTGCCTTAACAAATTCTAGAATTGTTTTATATCTAATTACTTCATTAAAAGATAATTACTGACTTCAAATGTATTTGAATAATCCACATAATAGATCGCAACTTAGTAGATTG
>VDFB02046877.1:0-15238 GCA_007258455.2 Sequoia sempervirens | reverse complement strand
TATGGATTGTCATGGCATTCCATCACCATGAGACCACATTTCTTTGAGACATTTTTTGAAACAGCTCACTGCCTTGTCTATGCTATTGCTTACCATTATGCTTTGATAGATCTTTTCCAAGCATCCATAACTTGTTCATAAGCAAGTCTGTTTTAGGGTTTTAGCTATAGCAGCAAGGTAGTGAACTGTTTGATAAAATGCTTCGGTAGACATGTATGAAAAATGTGGTAGCATCGCATAACCGCCACCATTTGATATTTATGCGCTTGTAGTATGTTTTGTGCAATGTAATCAACATATGAATATAACCAACAAAAATCTATTTTCTATAATTCATGGATTGAACTCTGTATTTTATTTGCTCTCAATGTTTGTATGCTATGGAAATGCCATTACATTTTAAAAAAAAGTAGTTTCTTACTATTTTTCTTCAATTTTTTATGTTTTTTTGCAAATCTACCAAAAAACCCTAGTTTTTTCTACCAAAAAACAATATTTTGAAAAAAATCAATTAAAAATAAACAAATCTAATTGAAAATTTGATTAAAAATTAAAAATTTTACCTGATAGAGGTGGATTCCAAATCGGATATCGGATTTCGCTCTCCACTATGCGCCCCCCGCCGATGAGCCGAAAATAAAAATGAATGAGTTTTGGTCGCGGCTTTTTTTTATATATACAGTTGACCAAAATCGGATATCCGATTTGAATCGGATATCCGATTTGGATCGGATATCCGATTTGGATCGGATATCCGATTCCTTTTGCTTGTGTCAGAATGAGATTTAGCCTTTTGCTTGGGTCGGAATGAGATTTGTTTTACACTGAACAAAATCGGATATCCGATCCAAATCGGATATCCGATCCAAATCGGATATCCGATTCTAAAACTAAGTTTTCCCTCTGCCTCGGTAGTCACCCCAGCTCCAAAAAGTCAACTCACCATTTTCGCGTTTTTGAGTCGTAGAAACACGTATTTTTTCCTCCATTGCCACTTTTTGGCATACCATGATCCTGCACATGCCCAAGAGCTCCAGATCAATATCATTGTAAATGAAAACACATGATCAACTCCAAAATACTCCATGTTTAACTTCCAAAGCTCATATCTAGTACCATTGAGCTTTTTAATAGCCAACCGAGATGAGCTAGCCATGATCTCTTATCACACTAAACCTAAAAATGTAAGAAAAAACAACACACTCCCACTGTAGCAAAAAAATCAATCAAACACTCCAAGAAAGGTGTTCCCTTCTCTAATCAAGCCAACTTGGCTTGATACCAAATGTTGAAAAATTGGATAAATTGTTACAATGAAATTATGTGGATAATTTTATGCATCCAAATAAACAGATAATAATAAATCATAGATGAAATTAGATTACAATAAATATACAAACAATAACTCAAGAATTGCATGGTTATAGGAAAACACTCCACACCCAAAGAGATTAAAGACTTGTATTAATCCTTCAAATGAGTTATATCAATACAACTTCTCCCTCTGAATCAATGCAACACTTCATGGCTTGAACAACTTGTAACCTAACTTTGTTTCCCTTCAACTAAAGTACTAAATATATAGGCATGAGAGAAAACACAAATCAAGAATGGTTTATAAAACCATTTAGGCATAAATCACAAAGGAAAGAAACTTTCTCTTCCAACTTGTGATTTTATCCATTTTTTAGTAATGTACACATGCGACTAAAAAATCTGCTTTAAATCTTTTTCCAAGCTCACATTTAACTTCCCCTTTTTTCATGCTCTTTTTAATTTGAAAATTAAAAACACTTTGCAAGTTGTCATATTTTCATTTAGCAACTTTCATGACAACTAAAAGATAATTACAAATTTCCAATCAATAAGTAAAAAAAAAAGTAAGGTTGAGATATTTTCACAACAGGCAGGAAAATTCCTGATAGAATATGTTGTGGAAGTCATTAATCACAAAATTTGCTAAGAAAGGCTACTTAAATTGGAAGAGCAAGGGGAGAAAAAAATTTATTTGTGTGAAATTAGTTGTGGCGTGGTGGTGGATGCAACTTCCAAAGGAAACAAGACAGTTTATCAATCATAGTTGTAAACTTAATTGTGTGCTTAAAAAATGGGAAGATGATGGTGAAACCACAATTGAGTTGTTTGCAAACAGTGATATAAGAAAGGGGGAGTTTGTTACATATGATTATTAGTTTTTCCACTTTGGCATGGACCAGCCATGCTATTATGGTGCACCAGATTGTAGGGGCTTTCTTGGAGCAAGACCTAAACCTAGTAGCAGCAGGTTGTGCTTCAAGAATTCATATGCATGCAACCAAAAGATTGACTATGGAGTAACTAGGTCTATACCCAAATGTATTGGACTTCGTGTTCATGTATGGTGGCCTCGTGATCAAAGGTTTTACAGTGGAACTATTGTGAATTATTATTGAGTTATTGATAAGCACACTTTTTTCTATGGTGATGGTGAGATTGAGTCACTTGTTATCTTAAATGAGAAATGGGAATTTGATAGAAATAAAATGGACTACATTGTGAAGACAACCTAGAAGATTAATGGTATTTGGCCATGGTGGTCATGTTTTTGTGTCATATTGTTTCATCATTGTAATGTGTGATTCTTTCATTTTACTGTGAGGGTAAAAAAATGGCTAAAATTGAACGTCATTTCTTCCTCTAATTGGAAAGGTTTCATTTCCATTAATGTATTTAATTTTACCCTAACTAAAAACAATTTATTTTATAAAAAAAATTATGCATGCTTTTTAAAACCAAGGCAAATAGCACCAGCTTAAGTCATTGCTTTTTAAGTACGTATGTGAATTTGTCAATTTTTTTGTGTTTATGAGCATAGTTAAAACTAGAGATAAAACAATGACTCTCAAGGCTTCTAAAATTTTTATATATTATGATTGTATTACTTAGTGTAAGGGAAGTAACACTTCATAAAAATCTAGGTTTTAGAAATATAATAGTTAATAGAATCTAATACGACTTAATATATGTTTATGAAATTAGAAATTTGGAAATTAAGAATATTAGAAAATTTAGTTGATTTTAATGGTAAATGGATATGTATTGTTTAAGATTAGATGTGATTGAAATAAAATGGTGAAATATGAACAAATTCATTCTAATAATTTATGTAAATAGAAAGTGGGAGGGAAAACTTAAGCTTCCTAAGGGCAAGCTTAATCTTTTTGAGGATCCCTAATCTTATGTGTAGCCTCAATTGTGGATGTGTGATTTTGACCTTTGATACATTTAGAAAAAAAAATTCTAATGTGTATACATGTAATTTATATAATTGGAGGTGTTGAGCAGCACCTTTAGGTCTTGTTATCGCAATAGGGATTCTTGAAACTTCCTCAATTATAAGAAAAACTCATGGATCCATTGAATAATTTAATAAAAAAGAGAATCATAAATATTGGACTTACCAATATTTTGATGTCAATGATTGAGTGGTGTTACAATATTTCTTGTTCGTTATTCTTTTTTTTATTAAGAGGGGTAAATGCTTTTGACCCAAAGCTATGAATCAAAGAGGTCACAAATGGGGGACCTCATCCCCAATATAAATCCTCAACAATTACACCTCAATGGGGTTTGAACCTTGATGGCAAGAATAACAACGCAACAACATAACCATCACATCATGCCACTATTGGCACCTGTATCTTATTCTAGCCATTAATTAAATAAATATTTATTATTTATTTAATTTATCCATCATCTTTATCCCACCTTGTTCTAATCCATTAATTAAATAAATATTTATTATTTATTAAATTAATTTAACCTATACCTTCGTCCCTCATTTTAATTAAATAAATATTTATTATTTAATTGATTAATTTAACCTTCCCCTTTGTCCCTCATTTTAATTAAATAAATATTTATTATTTATTTAACTAATTTATCCTTCACCTTTATCATCCACTTTAATTGAATAAATATTTATTACTTAATTAATTTATACATCACCTTTATCCCACCTTGTCCTAGCCAATTAATTAAATAAATATTCACTATGTATTTAATTAATTTATCCATTACCCTTATCCCAAAACCCTCCAACTAAATTAATTAATTTAGGCTAATTAATCCCCATTACCTTTTCCTCCAATATTTAATTCTACATTATTCTTCAATCATTTCTCATTATATATTAGTCATCGGATTCCTTCACATGGATCACAATCTAAACTTAGTCATCTTGTGACAAGTATCCCTCTCACATGACTAACCAAGACCTTATCTAGATTCATTGAACCTAACACTTTCCACAAAATTCAAACTAACTTAAATATGATTCATCCATCCATTTCATACTACATCTTCAAATCCTAGCCATTCACTTAAGGATTTTTCCCTAATCAAATCCTAAAATATAACCTGTATCCCTCATGTGGCACTTGTCACATGACTACAACTTTTGATTTGAACCCTAATCCTCATTCAATCCTATCCATCCATCAATCAATGCATCATGGCCCTTGATTTCTCTTATGGAAATTCTATAAATTTGAGGCCTCCATTCTCATTTGGATATCTCCTCTCATCCTACTAGTATGCTACTACATTTTCTATCTTATTTTTCCCTTAACCTAGCTAATATTCCATTATCTTAGCCATATGTTATCCATTTGATAATTCATCATCTCAATCCTACCATCATGCTACTTGTAGAAGCAACCAAATTCTTCCATCAACACATCAAAATATAAAAAAGAGTGGAGCTAGGGTGCACTCTACTTCAAGCTCTATTTGAAGAGAAAAAAGGGTTTTAGGTGAACCTTTGGTATTGTGTGTATTGCATTTTCTTTTATTTTATTGATCTTTATAATTTTCTTGTATTCATTTTGGCACATCTAGTGTGACCCCATTCTTATTTAGTTCCTTTTTTGAAAGTTTTTCTAACCCCATCTTGCTAGTTTTCAGTTCTTTATGCAAAAAAATTTGGAGCTAACTTTTGCAAGTTGAAGGTAAAACACTAGGGTTTCAAATATTTCATCATATCTTTCAAATGAGTATAAATTTTTCTACAATTTTTTGAATGAAGTTTTTGGATGATCTCATGATGCTCCAATAAAAAAATAGTTTTACATTATCAATATTTAGTGAGTTATGATCATTTTATTATTTTTCATAAAACTGAAATTTTTGCTACAAATCAATGATTTTTTGGAAAATTTTATATTTCTAGAAGCTATCAAAATTTCAATATTGCTCTATTCTTTATAGTTTTATTTTTGAGTTCAAAACAATGACAAAAAAATAGATCTCTATCAACTAGGGTTTTTTCATAAATCTATTTTTTAGGGTACAAATCAAAGAATGTTTCAAATATTTTTATATTTTTTGAAACCTATTTAAATTTTTGTAGGGTTTTATTCTAGATTTTTTATTTTGGAATCCAAAATATTAAAAAATAATTGGATCTAGTTTGACTATGTGAAAAACAAAAATTTGAAATTGAAATATTGCGATAAGCATGTCTTTTCTTTACATCTATTTTGTTGCATTATACATTATTTTTTGATATTTGTAGGATTTTTATTATGAATTATAATCTATTTTCTTGCAACCATATTCATTGGTCCAAGTCCTTATTTTTTTAAATATTAACATATTTATGTTGCAAGTACGTTTGTCTAAGGCATTATCATTTGATTGTTCTTAGTTACACACTTATTTTCTTAAGGTTAATGAATTTTTTTTATGTCTTCTGGTAAATGGTGTGTATGCTCTCCTCTTACACCTTTGTGTGATCTTGAGGATCAAAAACATCACTTACTCTTTGTTGCATAGGCGGTTATCGTTGCACCAAAAGATCGACCTGTCAATGCCTGCTACAATTGCCAAATTTATACAAGATCCAAGATCCACATGAGGTGGTTAAACCATGTCACAAACTCAAGCGTCACACTACATAGCACAAGGAGACCAAGGGAAAAAATCTTGCAACAATCCCCCTCCAACGCAAGTGAGGGGTTCAAACCTGTGACCTCGACTCTAATACCAATTTTTGCACAAGCGGTTGTCGTTGCACCAAAAGATTGACCTGTCAATGCCCGATGCAACTGCCAGATTTATACAAGATCCAAGATCCATAGGAGGCAGTTAAGCCATGTCACGAACCCAAGCGTCACACTGCACAACACAAGGAGATCAAGGGCGAAACTCTTGCAACACTCTTTCTTTTTTTCATTGTCATCCCAAGGAATCTAAGGTGTGTATGCTCTCCCCTTATGCTTCATGTAATCTTGGGTGATCAAAAATGCTTAGATCATTCCTTTTATGAGCCTTTCCTAGGTATTTCATCACCCTATAAGATGACCTCAACTCTCATTTTTTGATAGAATATAAAGAGTGGGAGGTGAATTGAAAGATATCTCTCTTGGAAGTGGAATCTTGTTAATCTAGGCTAAGCCTACAAGAGCTTTATACCTTAGGTAAGTGAAGGTGGAGATTCAATCACCCTCTACTCTTGACTATTTGGATTTATTCCCTTTCATCTATAGATTTGTCCTCACGTACCCTTGAGGCATTTAAAGGACTCCCTAGAAACCTTCTTCATCCTAGTTTAAGAACTTTTGGTCTTTGCTTAGTGTGGTGCAAGGTACAACATCATGCCAAAAGTTACTCACCATGTGTCTCCCTAAGTAGATATAGAATCTCATTGGGGAAGGTCTTAGGACCTCCAAAGAAAGGTAAAATGTGAACTCTTTTGCCACTAGATCCCTATCTATTGACTCTTGAAGAATAAGTGTCTTGCACTAATATTGAGATATTATCCTTTGGCTAGTGGGCCCACATTAAGTTAACACTCCCACTTGAATAATTTTAGGCTTGTGCATGTTCTTGGTGTGTCTTATTGTGCTAAAATAGTGTATACCTATCTTCCAAATATTCCTCAAGACACTTTATTTGCTTGTGTGATTTCAAATCTACCTCTTAGTCAAGCAAGTAAAACCTTCATCTTAATCTAACAAATATCCCAATATTTTCATGCAAATCTATTTGTCCAATCCCTCGTCTTGACCTAATCATCTCACCTTAATCATTCTAATTATCCCCCTAATCATTTTAATCATTCATTTTGTCCCAATCATCCCCAATTATCCAATCCACCTGATACCAACTATCCTAATTATCCCAATATATCTCTAATACATCCCTAAATCCATCATTTAGGACCCTAATCATATTAATTATTTTTCCTAATCCAATCACATTCCTAATCCTTATCATAATCATCCCCCATTCATTTTCCTTTAATTCACATCAAAATCCACTTCTCTTAATCCAATTTAATCATTCAACTTTTTCCTAATATAATCTATCCATTATCATCCTTAATCCCCATTCTTCATGTCAATATCTTATTCCAATGCCCTATCAAAAAAAATCATGTTCCAACCAAATCCTAATCTAATCCATCTACTCCTCATCCATAGTCAATCACCCATTATTCATCCATCTATCTCAATCAAGCATCCAATCCCCTCTCCTTAATCAAAAATCGTTGTTTGAACATCAAAATTTGGTTAAGGACTTAATCTCCTTTATACCCCATATCCTTTCATCATCATAAAAATCCTTCACCCAAGATTCCTAGCCCTAATCCACTATAATCCATTTCAAATCCAACCTCCCAATAAAAAATGAAGACCTTAAGTTGATCCCATATGTTAGTGTGAAAGGGGTACTTTGTCTAACTAGTTCATTTCCTAGCTAGTTTTGCACTTAAGTCCTCTTCACACTAGCTTAACTTTACATAGAAATAAGTTTGTTGAGATTTAATGACATAAGTTTCCACACCTCATAGGATGACAACACTTGACATAATCTAGTTACATCCTATCTCTCCCCTTGGCCTATATAACCAGGTTGTTTCCTTTGTAATCTCAATTCTCAAGCTCATTAAATCTTTGCATTATTGAGAGGAATACAGTTTATTCTTTTTCATATTTATGTATTTGCTTTCATTTAGTCATTTTTTATCTTAGAGTAGGCTAGTTAGCAAATCTCACATGGTATTAGAGTCAAAATGAGTTGTGGGTTAGCAATCTTGTAGGAAATCTAAGAGTGTAGAGTTGTTTATTTTCAAAGCATTGAGTATGCTCTTCTCTTGCATCCTTGGATGATCTAGAGAATTAGAAAAGTGTGAAGAAAGTATCAATTTCTAGAGGGGTTCATACATTGACTTCCTAGTTTTAGGTCTTTTGAAGCTTCCTAGAGAGATTTTGAGCTCACCATTAAGTCCAGAGCAACTAAGAAAGTCAGATTTTCCCTTTATTTCACCTTAAACAAACATCGAAGGCCAGATTTGCAATAATTTGAAGTAGGAGGTTCATTGCCAAATCCAGCAAGGAGCCATCATTTCAGAGCATTTTGGGTCAAATCCAACCCTGCCATCGTGCTCAGAAGGCCCGAAAACCATAAAATCAACTGTCAAAACATTAATTTTGGACAAAGTTACCAGTTGGCGAATATCTACCTTTGGCGAACCACTAACTTTGGCGGTAGTTCCACTAAATTTGTTGGGAAATTTTCACACCCCCTCTCCATTGATGCATTGGTTTTTAAAGGCTAACTTTGAAAGCTCGTAACTTGGGCTCTCATCCTCCAAATTCAATGTAATTTTTTTTTATTTGGGATAATTTTTTGCACTCTACACATTGATGAAGATAGTTTTAGATTTTGGCACATGGATTTTTCAGAAATTGTTGATTCTTAGAGAGGACACCTCACTGTTCTCATTTTGCAAACTTCAAAGTTGTATAACTTTTGCATACAACCTCAGATTGGATTGATTATTTTTTGAAAGTAAATGATTTTTCATGTACTTCGTATTGATGCTATTTATTTTATATGAAATTGAACCAAAAATATACTTTCATTACATGCTCATTTCTTGAGGATTTGTAAAGCATTAAAATCCAAAAATTTATAACTACACTAAATATAAAGTGTCAAATTATTTTTCTCTGGGGGGTTCTTTGATTGAGTAAAGGTGGGGTCTCTTGTTTTCTTTGTGCTTGGACATCTCTTCTACTTTGTGCTCTATTTTTTCTTCACAATGGGTACATTTAAGTTTCCATTGTTCATGCCATAGAACTACAACACATGGAAGTGAAATGCATGTAATACCTTAATGCAACTAGGATATACACCTTATATTGAGAAGAAGGTAATTGAACCCACAAATGATAAGGAAAAACTACTCTGGATGTTTGAACATACAAAATCTCTTGGTTGTCTAAGGAGTTTAGTTTCTCTTGATATAATGTTTTAGATTGAAGAATGTAAAGATTCACATGATGCATGGAACAAATTAAAAACTCTCTATGGTACAACTGATGAAGTTTGTGGTTATCAAATTGGAAATGAACTAATGAGTCTTGATCCAAAGTCTTTTGACAACATTCAAGATTATGTAACAAAGTTCAATGACCTTAGAGCACAATGTAAATCATGTGGTTTAGAGTTGAAAGACATTCAACTTGTCTCTAACACTCTCAACAAACTTGGACCTGAATTTGCAGCTTTTGTTTCTAGCTTTCACACTCATAGGTTGACAATGGAATCTACATTCACTACACCTTAATTTGCTTCATTTTTTGAAATGTTGATGCAAGAACAAGAAAAGCCTCTTTCAATGGGTCTTCTTAATCCTTCACACTCATAAGATTTGATGACTAGTCAACCAAAGGGCCAGAAAGAATTAAGGAAACCTAACAACAAACAAAATAAATTCAAGAAGAAGTCACAAAGAGATCAAGCATAATCATCTTCTACAACAAAATTTTACTCCAACTCCTCCTCTTCAAAGGGGAATTTTCAAAAGAAGGAAAGGCCAACTTGTAGCTACTACAAGAAACATGGCCATGAAGAACATTCTTGTCATAAGAAGTAGATAGATGAGTTAAAAAAAATTTAAAAGAACAAAATTAATCTACCTTTTTATGTTGCTCTGGAATCCTCTACTCCTTCAAAATTAGGTAAAGGGAAAGCAACTACACTTGTTGCTATTGTTGATTCTTCACAATAGTAGATTGTTGACTCAGGTTCATCACATCACATGGGTTCTATTAAAGAATAGTTTTCTTTGTTGGAGCCTTGTTTTATGCCCCACATTCTCATCAAGGTTGATTCTCCAGTGGATGTAATTGGGAAAGGTTCAATTGATACTAGAAATGGTACATTTGAGGATGTCCTTTGCATGTTTGATCTATCATCCAACCTTCTCTCTATCTACCAAATCACTCAAAATGGTAAAAAATTTGAATTCACTCCATATTTTGTTAGCATCAAGAATCTTGAAGATAATGCACTCCTTGCAGTTGGTAAGGCAAATCATGAGTCTCGCTTGTATGCTTTCTCTCATTTTGTACCTAATTCACATTCCACCATATTGCTCACCCATTCAAATTTTGTGAGCAATGATGAGTCTAAATAATGGCTCAATTTTGATAGGGTTTATCGTATGTTTGTTGTTATTACTATGGGACTTTAGCACCTAGTTATTGACACTTTCTATGTTATTTCCCTAAATTTATGAACCTTGGGCATGAACTTCTCCTTGTAACCTTTGATGATATTTAACTTGCTATGTGATATATCTATATTAATTTTACATGTGATTGAATGAATGTTATTTTAAGGTGATTATGGATATACTATTGTTTGTGCATGAAAATGTCATTATGCAGGTTCACATTAAAATGCAGATATAAATGAAGTTTGCAAGGTGGAAGAAGTTCATGCCAGTTGGTCGGTTGCTAAAGAATTCAAAAAGATGGTCATTAAAGAGGTCAATTGAGGGAAACTCTCAATGGAGGGAAACTCCCAACTTGTGTGGAAGTTGTAACTTACCTTTAAATGATCATGTCTATTAGTTGAGAAAATCTAGGAGGTGTTGTGTTGGATCCTCGTTGAGGCAAGTCTGCTTTGACTAAATCTAGTGCATGCATAACTTCCCCTTTTTCCATGCTTTCAATAAATGGTGTCCTATTATGTTGGAGTCGACTGCCTAGTTAGTTAGGAATTAGTTAGAATCCTTTCTCCTATAAATAATGGTCAGATGCCCCTTTTTCACAAGGTTGGATGTTCTGAGATTGTACTTGCATTTTTTAGTTTCAAGTAATATAGTTATATTGTTGATATGATGTAATCATGTTTTCAATGAATAAGATGATACTTTGATTTGTTGCATTTGAGTTAGCTTAGGGAAGACTCATTCAAGGGGGACCACTTGGTGAGAATTCCATCCATTTAGTTTAATAGTTATTTTGTGTTCAGTAATTAGTTTCGGTCTTAGCAATTATTTGTTCCTACAACCATTGGAACTTTGTTCTGTGACTATTCCTACAACCAAGGTAGACAGAGTAACTTCTTGTCTATTTGTTGAGATTTATATTTCTATCATCCATTCCAGTTTAGTTTTTGATGCTCAGTTTAGTTGATAATTCATGCTTAGTACTTATGTTGATCTCTTTCCATCATTTTTTTTTTAGTACTGTTTCCTTTCTAGTTATAGGATAAGGATGAATACAGTTGAGTCCTAGTGCACAGACAGTGCTGACCCATTTCAAGTTCACGTCCCTAGGTTGACAATGAAATGAACCTTCATGATGATAAAGATAACTACTTAGTGCAAATGTCTAATCTCTAAGTCACAGCTCTAAGGGCTTAGTTATTGAACCATTAGAGAAGGCCAACAAGAAAACTATGGCATGAATGTTTTTTCCATCTCAACTACTGCTATCTTCAACAACTCAACAAACAGAATATGGTCACAATTCTTCCTCAAATAATTTTTTTTATGGTGTATGTTCTTGTTGTTCCTTGGGAAAACATCTCGAGGACAAATTCAACAAAGGGAAGGCTTGGAGGGCTTTAGAAGTCCTTGAATCGGTTCATACTGGCTTGGTAGGTCCTTTTCCATCATTATCTTTCAATAAGGCTAGCTATTTTCTCACCTTCATTGATGACTATTTCAGATATACATGGGTCTAATTTCTTTGACACAAAGCAAAAGTATTTGATATATTTCAAGAGTTTAAGGCTCACACTGAAAAGCAATCTAGAAAGTGTGTCAAAATTCTCTGCACTGATAATGGTAGAGAATATGTGAACCATCAATTTAAGTAATTATGTACTCTTGAAGGGATTGATCTTCAACATATTATTGCCTACATGCCACAACAAAATGGTGTTTATGAGAGGATAAATAGTTCCCTAAAAGATATGGTTGGGTGCATGATCCACGCTCTCTCTCTTGCACCTGCATATTGGGAAGAAGCTATCAACTGTGCTACTCACATCCAAAAAAAAATTCCACATAAGGCATTAAAGGGCATCACTCCCTTCGAAGCTTTGTGTGGTTGGAAACCTGTTGTGGGGCACTTTAGAGTTTTTGGCTCCCTAGCATGGGCACATATTCCTTTAGAGAAGCGTAAGGCCTTAGAACCTCAGAGTCAACCTTGTATCTTTATTGGTTACCCTGATGGTGTCAAAGGATATCAACTAATGGATCCTACAACACATGATCTCTTCACTGAGCGTAGTGTACATTTTGAGGAAATATCTTCTAGCTCATCCTCTACTCTTCCTTCCTCCACAATGGATTTAGAGGATTCTGACATTGAGGATTTTCCTCAAGCTTCCCCTAGTCGTCGAGTCAATCATGAGGTTTCATCTTCCTCTTCACATAGTTCAAAGTCTCCTCCTCCATCCCCTACCATACCTTTTTGGGCTCACCAAACACTTGAGTCTGCAGGCGCTCTTGTTTGGAATCCTTTATATACAAGGAGGACTCAATCATAACATCACGGTATTATGCATTCATACATCGCCATAGCTTCAAATCCACAATCATTTCATGAAGCTTTTGGTATTGTTGAGTGGGATTCTGCAGTGGAGGAAGAGTACAACTCTTTAATGTAGAATAAAACACGGGATATCGTCCAATTTCTTAAGGGACGAAAATTGGTTCAATGTAAGTGGATCTATCAAACTAAATTTGAAGCAAATGGCTTAGTTGAAAAATATAATGTATTACTTGTGGCCAAAGGTTTCTCTCAAGTACCAGTTATTGACTACACTGAGACCTTTTCCCCTATTGCCAAAATGAACTTCATTCACTTGATACTTGCTATTTTTGCAGCTCATGGTTGGGTTGTACATCAGATGGATGTGAGGAGTGAATTTCTTCACAAAGATCTACATGAATAATTTTACATGGAGCAGCCACAAGGATTCATTCAATATTCTTCATTAATTTGTAAACTAAGGATATCTCTTTATGGCCTCAAACAGGCTCTACAAGCTTGGTATGCCAAAATGGACTCCTTTCTTCTCTCCATTAGGTTCTCCAAATACCACTCAGATCTGAATTATGACATCTTGTGGTAGGAGGATGCTCTTCTCTTCTTGGCTCTCTAGGTTGATGACTTGATTGTCACTGGGAGCACTTCATCCATCATCACAATTGTGAAGAATGCTTTGCATGATAGATTCTCCATGACTAGTGCGGGTCTCTTGCATAGTCCAAGTATTCTCTTGATCTCTTGTCATGTTTTCATATGGATGATTGTAAGCCTGCATCGACTCCCTTTCTATCAAGAGTTAAGCTTGGGGAAAAATTTTCCCCACAAATAGTTGATGCTACTTTGTATTGTCAACTTGTTGGTAGCCTCATCTACTTGAATCACACTCACCCCAACATTTCCTTTGCAATGGTATTTTTTCACGCTTCATGACAAAACCACATGAGCTTCATCAGAAAGATGCCAAACACATCTTGCACTACATCCAAAACACTCATTGATATGGGATTCATTATGTAGCAGGCACAAGTTAAGACTTACTTAGATACACAGATTCTAATTGGACTGGTGATATTGATGATTGCAAGTCCACCTCTGGCTATAGTTTTCACTATGGTTCTAGTCCCATTTGTTGGCAGAGCAAGAAGTAACATGTCATTGCTCTTTCTTCAATTGAGGTTGAGTATCAGGGGTTTTCAATGATGCCACTGAGGCTATTTGGATTTAGAATCGTTGCAAGAATGGAAAGATGGAAGGTGTTGTCATTGATGTCAACCGGTCAGATGGTTATCTACTAGTTGTTGTTGGTTGTATATGTTGAGGATATTGAGAAAATTATAATAAAGGTATGTTACAGGTGTTTTTTGGTTGCTCCAGGTTTTTGTCTGGATTTGCTCCTGTGGTTGTGCAGTTCAGATATGTTGTTCATGGTTGTCAGAAGGTGCTATATTCAGATTTTTGGTTGTTGTTTCATTGTATAGTACAAGTTGTGTTCACCAGTTGTGAACTATGGTTTTTTATGTTTCTGGTTGAGGTCCGGGAGAAATGTTGTTGGTCCGGATTTCTCTTTAATGAATTCTTATGATGAGTGGTTCTAAAGTTGAGTTGTCTTGATTGTATTGAAGTTAATTTCATAATTTGGAATTTTGTTCTTAATGGTTCTATGTGTTTTACACTGGTGTGGCTAACCTTGTGTGAAATACTACTTTCAAGAATGATGAAGTGTGTTGGATCTATTTGGGTCCCTATGAAGTGTGTGTTTGGGTCGCCCTCATTCTAATTCCACCCTAGGATGTTTTGGTGCCGACCTAATTTGAATTTGGATTTGGATAGCCGACTTTGGATATGTTTCAAAGTTAAAGATGGTATAAATGCAAGATGAGTTAGTAATGGAAAATATACAAGAGTGAAGAAGAAGAGCGATAAGAGAAAAGAGAAAGTGAAGTTTGGTGTGACATTGATTCTATTTAATAAGAGTGTGTGTTGAGAGTGTGGGAGATCAGTGCAAAGCTTAATGCTGAGTTTCTGGATGCAATGAGTAGAAGGTGGACTCTATCATTCATGCAAGTTGATAGAGTGACTATGGTGGAATCCTTTATTGCATTGGTATTGTACTCTCTGTGTAACAATTCTTCTTTGTCTTCTTTATATCTTTGTGGCAGTGAGTTGTTCGGGTTGTAGCCATGTTGGACAGTGAGTCCTTGTTCTAGACAGTGAGTCCTTATTTCAGGAAGTGAGCCTTTTTGTAATCGGTTTTGATATTCACTATAGTGTGTGTTAATATCCACTGTGGTTTTTCCCTCATTGGGTTTTCCACGTAAATCTAGTGTTATTGTGTTTATGTGTTGGATTTGAGTTTTTGCATTGATATTTGATTATTAATCATTTAAGTAGTAATA
>VDFB02046874.1:0-42295 GCA_007258455.2 Sequoia sempervirens | reverse complement strand
CTAGGATTAAGAGCAATCTAAGGAAACCACCTATGGTAGAGGAAGAGCTTAATTATGTTGGCCAAAGTACTCAAAATGCAGGGTATAGTGCTAATCAAAGGTATTATGGTTCTACATCTAACTAGAATTAGAACCCTTGGAAAAACTAGAACAAATAGATCCCTCCATATCAACCATAACCACCACCTCCATATTGGGGTCAACCTGAATGGATGAATCCTCTATGGAACCAATCACAATGGCAAGCTAATTAGCAGCCATAGTGGTAGTCAAATCAACCATTATGGTAATTGATGCTAATGATATTCAATTGAGAAATTTAATTATTCAATCTACACCAACAGAAAGAGTTCAAGTAGGTGGAAAAGAGTATGAGAATTCAAAAAAATAATGAAACTTTGAGGAAGAACAAAATGTCAATCAGGCACCTTACCTTGAGAGATTAAAGGAAGAAAAAGTCACTCCTGAAATCTCCCAACCTAGTTACATGAATGTTGTTGATTCTCAACTTCTTTGAGAATTGAAGAAGATAAACATTGAAATACCATTGTTACAAGCCATTAAAGACATACCAGAGATAAATCAGTTGGTAAAATCCCTTTGCATTAAAACTCTAGGGAGAAAGAAGAAATTACCTCCCACAATACAAATAGGGACAAAACTCACTAATGTATTATCAGGAAGATTGCTTCCCCATAAATATAATGATCCTAGTAGTCCTATAATAACCTTGAGTATTAATGGAATAGAGATATCTAATTTTCTAATTGATTTGGGAGATTCCATAAATGTTATCACATCTGATACTGTTGAAATGTTTGGCATGAAAACTATTCAGCCAACAACTATTTTACAGTTAGCTGACCAATCTACTACCAAACCTGAAGGTATCATAGAAGAAATCATGGTCACCATTGACACATGAGATTATCTAATTCAATTTTTGGTTCTTAAAGCTAGGAAGAAAGATTCTAGTTATCCAATCATCTTGGGCAGACCTTGGTTAGCTACAATTGTTGCCTTAATAGATTATAGATTTGGAAGTATGATCATTTCAAATGGTTAGAAACAAAAAGAATTGTCATTCTACCCACTAGCACAAGCATCAATTTAACCAAACACTCAACTTTGGGTTGATGAGGATATAGAATCAGAAGGTGATGGCATTTTAGTGTTAGCTATGGTTACTTCGGTTGAACATATTGATGAATGTGAAGAAAAAGAGTTTACTTTTGAAGGAATTAATCCGATTGAGAAATAAAACTATCAAGAAGCATTGCATCAACAACACTCTTGTCCTCTGAATATACTTGTTGAAAAATCCCTAGATTCTAAAAATGGAACTAAAGAAATTCACGTAGCTGGAGATAAACCTCTCAATATTAATTCATCTTTATCCCCAACACAAGATAAAGAATTGAAGGAAACTTCAGAAAAACACACAAAAGCATTTGCTTGGGAGTATATGGAAATGAGAAAAGGTCAAAGGCAAATCAATCCTATTCTTCATGACATTGTTAAACAAGCAATATTAAAGTTGCTCAAAGTAGGGTTCATTTACCCAATATTGAATAGTTTGTGGGTTTCTCCATTGGTTATTGTCCCCAAGAAAAATGGTAAATGGAATATGTGCATGGAATATAGAGAATTGAATAAAGCCACAAAGAAGGATCATTTTTCGTTACCATTCATTGATCAAGTACTTGATAACCTAGCAGACAACAATTATTTCTCTTTTCTTGATGGCTTTAGTGGATACAATTAGATCCAAATAGTTGCAGAATATCAAGATAAAACTACTTTTATCTATCCTTGGGGTACATAAGCTTATTCAGTTTTACCATTTGGAATGTGTAAAACACCAACCAATTTTCAAAGAGCAATTCCTGCTATCTTTGTTGATTTCACCACTTCGTGTGTCGAAGTATATATGAATGACTTTATAGTTCATGCAAAAACATTTGAGGAATCCCTTAAGCACTTAGAAATTTTTTTGCAGCGATGTAAATATCATAGGTTGTCCTTAAATCATGAAAAAAATTCAATTATGATGACATAAGATATTATTTTGGGACATCACATCTCAAAACAGGGGATAAAAGTTGATCCCAAGAAAGTTGACATTATACAGAACATTGAGATCCCTAAGAACCAAAATGGTGTTTAAAGTTTTCTTGGGCATGCCAGATATTACAGAAGATTTATAGAAGGATTTAGTAAAATTATTGGACCTTTGTTTACATTGCTCAAGAAAGAAGAGGAGTTTGTGTGGACTGAAGATTGTCAAAAATATTTTGTGACAATTAAAATAGCTTTAACAACTTCTCAAATTATCAAAGGACCTGTTTGGGGAGATCCATTTTACATACATGTTGATGCATCCAATTTGGCTATTGGAGCAATATTAGGAAAAAAAGATAACAATTATGCCATGCATGCAATCTATTATGTTAGCAAAAATCTAAATCCTGCTGAAAGAAATTATACAACAAAAAATATAAAAAATTAGTTGTAGTATATGCAATTAACAAATTCAGGCATTATATTACAGGTTACAAATTTTATGTATATACAAACCATGCTGCAATTAGATATTTGATGAACAAGGCTATAGTAGGTCGATGTATTATCAAATGGTTACTGTTGTTGTAGGAATTTCATGTGACTATCATAGATAAGCCTGGAAAGGATAATGCTGTTGTTGAATTACTTTCTAGAATTGTTTTGCAGGATGATCAAGAACCATTGGATGACAAAATTTCTAGAAGAACATTTATTTGCAATATCAATTCATCCACCATGGTTTGTTGATCTAGAAAATTACCTTGTAATAGGGAAGTGTCCAAATCACTTCAGTCATAAACAAAAAAGAAGGTTAATTTGTGAAAGTTCTCGATTTCAGTGGACTAATGATATTTTATTTAGAATATGCCCTCATCATGTTCTTCGTAGATGTGTAGCTGAGTTAGATATCTATGATGTAGTACATGCTTGCCATCATGAACCAAAAGGAGGATACTATTCGGTGGTAAGAACAGTTCATAAGATCTTAGGAGTTGGTTACTATTGGCTATCAATGACAAAGGATGTTTCATTCTTTGTTAAGCACTATGATGAATGTCAGTGGATGGGAAGACCCACCCCAACAATGCAGATGCCATTTTAGCCACAAATAGCTCTGGAACCATTTGAAAAATGGGGAATCAATTTTGTGCAACCTATTGATCCATCTTCTAAAGGGAAACATTATATACTTGTTTTTACTGATTATGCAACAAAATGGGCTAAGGTGAAAGCATTTCCAACAACAAGAGAGTATAAAGTTGCAGATTTTTTGTATAAGCAAATTCTTCAGAGATTTGGTGCACCAAGAGAAATTGTTTTAGACCAAGGACCACAGTTTATATTAGTAATGATGGAAGCCTTTTAGTAGAGATATTATATGACCCATATGAAATATTCACCATATCATCCTCAGGCGAATGGACAAGTTGAAGTCACTAACCAAGAATTAGAGAATATCTTGACAAAGACTATTTCATTAAGGAAAACATATTAGGCAGAGAGGTTAGATGAAGCAATATGGGCTTATAATACCACATGAAAAACAACAATTGTATTTTCTCCATATAAACTTGTGTACATGGAGAAAAACTAGTCATGGCTATAGAATTTGAATTAAGAACATTGAAAATAACAGTAAAAGTTGGAATTGATTTACCAAAGTTTGACAAAAGTAGAATTTTGCAACTCAACAAACTTGATGAGATTAGAATGGAAGTTCTTCAGCATATAAAGGTAATACAAAAGCAAAGTAAGGAATGGAACAATAAGCATATTGTCTCCAAACGTTTCAAGGAAGGAGATTAGGCATTATTATTTCACTCTAAATTTGAAGAGTTTAAAGGAAAATTCCATAAAAGATGGTTGGGACCCTATGAGATAGATCAAGTATTTGAAAATGGATTTGTTCAATTAGTACCAATTGATTGAGAAAAGAGAGTTATGCTAGTTAATGGTCATCGATTGAAAACATATCATAAGCCAACATCAAAGGAAGAATTTTTAGATGATTTGCAACATAGTATTGAACATTTTCTCATGAAAGATATCTCTTACATGAGAGAAGATATTTGAACCTTTGAAGAAGGAATGAATAAATAAGGTAACTTGAAAACCAACAAATGGTGGTTTACCTTGGGAAGAATGAAAGTAAATTGAAAACCAATAAATGGCAGTTTGCTTTCGAAAAAAAAAGAGATGACTAAAAACCAACAATAGTGGTCTATCTAGGTTAACTACAAGTAGCTCCTGAAAGCTCCTTAAAGCTCCTGAAATCTCCTAAGATTTTGAAGACTCTGAAGACTCAAGATGGCTCAATAGCTCCTAAAAAATCCTAAAGCTCATGAACTCCTGAGAGCTCCTGAAGGCTCTTGAATATTTCGAAGGATTGCAATAAATAAAGGAGCAAATTTAATGTGAATATTATTTTTGAAATATTATTTCCTAATGTAGTTAAACTAATGTAAAATAGGTAAATATTTATGAGTTTAGAAATCTCCACCATATTGTTATTGATAACTATAATAAATGTCTTTTAATCATTTCAAAAAGTGACAAAAAAGTTGGTATAAGTGATGTAAAATTCAAATGATTTCCACAATGATTGTAGGTCATGTTAAGATTCGCCTATCTTTTCAAAATCTTTTCAAATTTAAGTTGACATGTGTAAGGAGCACCGCCAACTTTGCAAATTGAATTGAAATTGCAAAAATTGTGGTGTGTGAATCATTCGGAGGAGTAAAGGAATTTAATGCAAGGAAATAATTACACATCATCTCATTTTTCAAAATAGCTACTTCAAAAACAAGAAAAGATCATTTTGGATATTGTTAAATAGCTTAGTCTGCCAAGGTGAAGTCTGCCATTTTTGAAGTCCACCATTTTTGAAAAAAGATATGGGGAACAAAAGGAATGCAGAGCCAAAAAAAATTACTATTAATTTATGAATTCTTGCTGAGGGAAAACTAGTTAATAAGGGCCATGTAAATTTTGATAAAGTGGTGGAAGCATTTCATCAAGAACCAAAGAAGAAGCCTGAAATTCTTATGCATAAGGGAGATCAACGAGGAATAGCTCGTAATAGCTTGGAAGAGCCATGGAAAACTACTGCAATGTGGGTAATGACATTCTTCACATGTGAAGGATAATAGACATTGTATTAAGGCCAGGAATGTGACTGTTAATACATTTGAGGTATGGAAACACAAAACCCTTGGCTAGAATCAATTTTCCAGCATTTTTGTTTCAACAAATTGCTTCAATGATTTCTCGGGTAAAATCTAGAGGAGAATCTTCCATGAAATACCATGGTTTAATTCATCTAATAATTAAACATCATTTCTTGGAGAAAGAGTCTGGGATATAGGGTTGGCTTGAATTTTTATGTGCACCCATAGAAAGACAAAAAGGAAAACCCACAAAGGGGTTTGCGGCAAAAAGGGAAAATGTAGAAAAAGGTGAATCTTCTAAAGGAGAGTGGAAAAAGGGTAAAAGAAAGCTACAAGAATCCTCTAGGGTAACCCATAGTGCCTCCAAAAAGAGAAAACAAGACTCGACTAGAGAAATCCCTAGTAATGTTGAGAATATTATGTCAAATCCTAAAGAAACCCCTACATTTGAAGCCCCTATCTCTAAAAGCCCTAAAGAAACTTTTGCAGCCCATGAAGAAACCCAAATGCCAGTGCAGTCCTCTGAACAACCCCACAACCCTCCTGAAGGTCCAATGTTGTCTCTTGAAAGAACCATGATAACCGAGGTCCATGAATATGTTGAAGAGTTTGAAACATAGTTAGAAGAAAGGGAAGCCTATGAGAAATTTGAGGAAGAAGAAGCCAAAAGATCTCCTTCACCTTCCTCGACTGTTGAGAGGAGAAAGGGAAAGAGCCAATAGTTGAAGAAGAAGAATTTCATGAAAAATATAATGAGGAAGAATTATAAATAGAGGAATTGTTTAGAGCAATGAAATTTTCAAGAATTGTAGCTAAATTAGAGCAGGAAAGGATGAATATTCAATTTCTCAAGGAAATTTTGAAAAGAAAAGAGGAAGAGTTACGAAAATCCCTCAATAAAACTCAAGAAAGAGAAAAAGATATTGAAAAAAGGGAAGCAAGGTACAAAGAGTAGTTGACTAACACTGAAGAGGTTTTACAACAAGCTAGTGCACAAGCATTGGAAAGTGTAGAGGAAATCACAAAACTGAAAGAGGAATTGCAGTTAAAAGAAGAGCAATTAAAAGGATAGTCAATGAGCTTTCATTCTTAGGAAGCTTCTACTTCCATGACCCCACCACATTACCTTGCTCTACCTCCCATTCTATCTGATATTCCATCAAATGTTCCACAAAGGACTCAACCTAGATATCTCTCTTTAGTAGCCCTGAAGTTCAAGCATGAAAATGATCAGTTGAAAAGACAAGTATAAAAATTAGAGGAAGAAATAAATGAAGTTGAAAGAAGATTTAAGCAAGCAATAGAGATAAGTTCTGCAATGATGTCTATGAGAAGGCCATCAAATATATATGTTTTATTTCTCAGGGAGAAATTCTGCAACGAAAGCTCAATCAATTAGTTTTAAGGATAAACCTTGATTATCATAATGACAGATTTTCTGCAAGATTATTCCCATAGCCACCCTAATATTCAAAACTAGATGTGTGAATTTTTCCAACAAAATTTTTTGATGGGAGATAATGATGATTCTTTGTTAAAATTTTATGTTGGTGAATTACAAATCAGGTCCTTTGTCTCCTTAATGCAGAATCAAGTTGAATTGTCGAAAAAGATTGCGAACTACAAAGAGGAACAAAAGAAGTATGGTTTACCAATGAGACCCGATATGCCTCATGCATAGAAGTATATTAAAAGAGTCTGATCAATTGTAAGGAAAAATAATAGCAATCCTCTCTATGTTTCAAATTTGTTGAATAGTATATCTACTTTCCCAAATGTGGAAGGGATACTTCCTCCATTGACAATAAATTCATGTTAAGAAAGCTATTACACCATCCCTGAGACATTGAGAAGAAGAGAGCCTATAATCTCAAACAACATGAGATGGAGCTTGATAAATGTTAGGTGTGTAATCTCCTTGATTGAACAACAAGAATTCTAGGTTGGTATGTGATTCAGAATGCCAATTATCATCATGCCTGCTCTAAAACTCAATGCACTAGACAATATTCTAGTAGAGGTCTAAAAACCGTAGTTTGAGAATCCAAAGGAGAACAATGGCTTTGCACTCAAGATCAGGTTACCACCACAATATAGGGAAGGATTGTTCAATTGTTCCATTTGGATGGAATTAGTAAACAAGGACAAATAAACCAATATAATTCTTGACAAAGAACCATTAGGACATGCTTCACAACAAGTGGGGGAGAATTATGAGGGGCTCAGAGATACTTCAATATAGTCATTTTATGTTTTAAAAGACTTGTTTATTTTATTAATTTACATGATTGGTGGTAGACTATACACTGATATATTTACTTGCTTTACTTTATATTTGGGTAATTTGGTAGATATATTTGAGGTAATGCTTTATATTAAATGTGTTGCTTTTGTGATGATATTGATGAGTTAATTATGTAGTTTCAATCTTTTACTATCATAATTGGTATCTTATTCTTAAGGATTTCATTCAGGGTATTTAAGGACTTATGACTAATGATAAAGTTAAACTCCCTATTTGATCACATGAAAACAATCGCACCATTGATCGACCCAGCTAGATGATGAATCACTAAAGTTTCAAATCAACTTCTTTTAGTCAATTTAGGAACTTCTAGTCCCAACGTTGATCTACCATTTCTCTCACTGTCTATTCACAGTCCTATTTTAGCTCTATTTTAGTCTTTAGTTTAGATTCCTTGAATCTTGGTAGTTAACACCATGTTTTGAATTCAATATGGATATAGTTATAAATATCCATGTTTAGGTTTTAGAAAGGAGTTAGATAATTTTTTACTAGAATCTTGTAATGGTTACAATACTATGTTCTATGTCCCTATTTTGATCAATTTGAATGAAGATAAGAAGTTAACTCGAATCACTATGTTAGAGATCTCACCGGAGGAAGAGCAAGGCCTGTTCAATGAAAGGAATTGATCTCATGTGGTATTTTTCTGAGTTTATTTTATTTCTATTCATCAATATTAAATTTGGAATGTTAAGTTTGTTTGAATAATTTTTAGTTCATTAAATGTTAAATCTGGAATGTTAATTTTGTTTGAATCATTTTCAACAACTATGTTTAAATCGCTTTTAAATTTAGTTCATCATGGTTAGAATGGTTTGTTAGATTCATTGTAAAGTTTATTGAGTTAATCAAGATTTGGATGTTATTTGTAGGAATTAACTTTGGTAATTATCTATTGAGTTTAATTGAAGCAATGAGGGGAACTCGTGGAAAGATGAAACTAAAATTTATTTAGAATCTATTCATGGAAATTAGCATTTATGTTTTCTAGATTAATCATTATTTCCTTGCAATTTATTTATTTTCTTTAAAATAGCATTTATTTTACAACAAATCTTAAGATAGATTTCTTTTGAAGTAAATTATAACTAGATTTGGATTTTGAATTCTAGATTATGAATTAAGGTAAATGTTATTATTTTCCATGAATTAGTCTCAATCAAGTCAAATGAAGTCAGAAATAAGTCGACAAAACTCTAAATTAGGAAATAAGGTAGAATTGATCCTTAGGAATTAGTCACTGAAGTTTAGCTCCTAAGAGCTCCTAAAAGCTCTTGAAGGAGCCAAACCGACACATGAAGTCACTGTTTATAGTGCAAAACCCCCAAAATTCATGACAAACATCCTTATATACCATATAGCTTTGAGACACACCCAATTTGATAATTAATTCACTAAATGATGTTAGTTGTGACATCAACGACCTTTCCCATCATTTTTAAGAATTTCAGGCTTATTCTCTGGTTCTTGATGAAATTCTGCCACTAGTTTATCAAAATTTACTTGGCCCTTATTAACTGGTTTTCCCTCAACAAGAATTCTTGAAGTTTCACTTATTATTTTAGGAGTAACTTCAATGATCTCTCCCTAAACTCTTGTGATATTTACGTGGAAATTCTTCATGAATTCTTCCACAATTTCCTACTGAAAAATATTCATACTATAGAATAAAATCGAACCATCCTACTTCTCTTAGTATCCTCTTGGTTTTAGAATCAATAGTAAAGTTTTTTGGCTCTACATTCCTTTTTTTCCCCATCTTTTCAGTAAAAAATGGTGGACTTCAACTTGGCAGACTGAGTTGTTTAACATTATCCAAAATGATAATTTCTTGTTTTTGAAGTAGCTATTTTGAAAAATGACATGATGTGTCATTATTTCCTTGCATTAAATTCCTTTACTGCTCTGGAAAATTCACATGCCACAATTTTGTAGTTGCAATTCAATTTGCAAAGTTGGGGTCACTCCTCAAACATGTCAGCTTAAATTTGAAAAGATTTTTAAAATACATACAAACTTTAACATGACCTACAATCATTGCGGATGTCATTTGAATGTCACATCACTTATACCAACTTTTCTACTTCTTTTTGAAATAATTAAAAGAAATTTATTATAGTTATCAATAACAATATGGAAAATATTTCTAAACTCATAAATATTTACCTATTTTACATTAGTTTAACTACCTTAGAAAATAATATTTCGAGAATAGTATTCACATTAAATGTGCACCTTTATTTATTGCAAGCCTTCGAGATCTTCATAAGCCTTTATGAGCTCTCAAGAATTCATGAGCTTCAGGAGTCTTTAGAAGCTATTGAGCCATCTTCAATTTTCAAAGTCTTCAAAATATTTAGGAGCTTTTAGGAGATCTCAAGAGCTTTTAGGAGCTACTCGTAGTTAACCTAGATAGACCACCATTTCTGGTTTTGAGTCATCTTTTTTTTTTTTTCTGAAAGCAAACAACCATTTATTGATTTTCAATTTACTTTCATTTTTCTCAAGGTAAACCACCATTTGTTGGTTTTCAATTTACCTTGTTTATCCATGCCTTCTTCAAAGGTTCAAAGATATTCTCTAATGGAAGAGATATCGTCCATGAGAAAATGTTCAATTATGTGTTGTAGATCATCTAAAAATTCCTCCTTTGATGCTAGATTATGATATTTTTTCAATTAATGACCATTAACTAGCATAACTCACTTTTCTCCATCAATTAGTACTAGCTCAACAACTCCATTTTTAAATACTTGATCTATCTCATATGGTCCAAACCATCTTGTATGGAATTTCCCTTTAAACTCTTCAAATCTGGAGTCAAATAATGATGCCCAATCTCCTTCCTTGAACTATCTAGACACAATATGCTTATTGTGCCATTCCTTCCTTTGCTTTTGTATTACCTCTATGTGTTGAAGAGCCTCCATTTTCATCTCATCAAGTCTGTTGAGCAACAAAATTCTACTTTTCTTAGACTTTGGTAAATCAATTCCAACTTCTACTACTACTTTCAATGTTCTTAATTCAAATTCTATGGGCATGACTAGTTTTTTCCATACACAAGTTCATATGGATAAAATCTAGTTATTGTAATCCATGTGGTATTATAAGCCCATACTACTTCATCTAACCTCTCTACCTAGTCTATTTTCCTTAATGAAATAGTCTTTGTCAAGATATTCTCCAATTATTGGTTAGTGACTTCAACTTGTTCATTCGCCTTAGCAGATGCTATGGCAATGATTTCCTATGGGTCATCTGATATCTCTGCAAAATGAATTCCATCATTACTGATACAAACTATGGTCCTTGGTCTGAAACAATTTCTCTTGGTGCACAAAATCTCTAAAGAATTTTCTTGTACATAAAATCTATAACTTTATCCTCTCTTGCTACTGGAAATGCTTTCACCTCAGACCATTTTGTTGCATAATTAGTACAAAAAAGTATACAATGTTTCCCTTTAGAAGGTGGATCAATAGGTCCCACAAAATCGATTCTCCATTTTTCAAATGGTTCCAAAGCTATTTGTGACTGAAATGGCATCTCCATTGTTGGGGTGGGTCTTCCCATCCACTAACATTCATCATAGTGCTTAACAAAGAATGAAACATCCCTTTTCATTGATATCCAATAGTAGCCAACTCCTAAGATCTTATGAATTGTTCTTACCACCGAATAGTGTCCTCCTTCTGGCTCATGATGGTAAGCGTGTAATACATCATAGAAATATAACTCAACTACACATCTATAAAGAACATGATTAGGGAAAATTTTAAATAAAATACCATTAATCCACTGAAATATAGAAATTTCACGAATTAACCTTCTTTTTTTGTTTAAGACTGAGGTGATTTGGACACTTCCCTGTTACAAGGTAATTTTTTGAATCAACAAACCATGGTGGATGAATTGATATTTGAAATAAATGTTCATCTAGAAATGTGTCATCCACTAGTTCTTGATCATCCTGCAAAAAAAAATCTTGAAAGGAAGTTGCAACAACATTATCCTTTCTAGGCTTATCTATGATAGTCACATCAAATTCTTGCAACAATACCAACCATCTGATAATACGTCCACCTACTACAACCTTTTTCATCAAATATATAATTACAACATGGTCTGTATGTATGTAAATTTTGTAACCTGTAATAGAATGCTTGAATTTGTTAATTGCATATACTATAGCTAAGAGAAAAATTATGTTCTTTTATAATTTATTTCAGCAGGATTTAGATTTTTGCTAACATAATAGATTGCATTCATGGCATCATTTTCATCCTTTTTTTCCTAATACTACTCCAATAGCCAAATTGGATGCATTAGCATGTATGTTAAATGGATCTCCCCAAACAAGTCCTTTGATAATTGGAGAAGTTGTTAAAGCTATTTTAATTATCTCAAAGATTTTTTCACAATCTTCAGTCCATACAAACTCCTCTTCTTTCTTGAGCTAATTTGATATGATTGTATCCACTAAGCCATCAAGAAAAGAGAAATAATTGTTTCTTTCTAGGTTATCAAGTACTTGATCAATGAATGGAAATGGAAAATGATCCTTTGTGGATTTATTAAACTCTCTGTAATCCATGCACACATTCCATTTACCATTTTTCTTGGGGACAATAATGAATGGAGAAACCCACTGACTATCAAATATTGGTTAAATGAACCCTACTTTGAGTAGCTTTTCTGTTTCTTATTTAATAGTGTCACGAAGAACATGATTGATTTTACTTTTACCTTGTTTGATTGGCCTTACATCTTCAATGTAAATGTGATGACTACAAATTAAAGGATGAATTCCTCTCATATCCGTATACTCCCCAAAAAATGCTTCAGTGTGTTTTTCTAAAGTTTTCTTCAATTATTTTTCTTGTGTTGGGGATAAAGATGAATTAATTTTGAGAGGTTTATCTCCAACTACTTGAATTTCTTTAGTTTCATTTTTATATTCAAGGGATTTTTCAACAAGTGTATTCAAAGGACAAGAGTGTTATTGGTGCAATGTTGCTTGACAATTTTCTTTCTCAATCAGATTAATTCCTTCAAAAGTAAACTCTTGTTCTTCACATTCATCAATATGTTCAACCAAAGTAACCATAGCTAACTCTAAAATGTTGTTGCCTTATAATTCTATATCCTCATCAACCCAAAGTTGAGTGTTTGGTTGAATTGATGGTTGTGGTGGTGGATAGAGTGACAATTCTTTTTGTTTCTAACCATTTGAAATGATCATACTTCTAGATCTACAATCTATTAAGGTAGCAACAATAGCTAACCATGGTCTTCCCAAGATGATTGGATAACTAGAATCTTTCTTTTTGGATTTAAGAAAAAAAAAGTCAACTGGATAATCCCATGTGTCAATGGTGACCATAATTTCTTTTATGATAGCTTTAGGTTTGGTAGTAGATTGGTGAGCTAACTATAAAAAAATTGTTGTTGGCCGAATAGTTGTTATTCCTAGCATTTCAATAGTATCAGATGTGATAACATTTATGGTAGCTCCCAAATCAATTAGAACATTGGATATCTCTATTCCATTAACACTCAAGGTTATTACAGGACTACCAGGATCATTATATTTTTAGGCAAGCAATCTTCTTGATAATACATTAGTGAGTTTTGTCCCTATTTGTATTGTAGGGGATAATTTCTTATGTCTCCCTAGAGTTTTCATGCAAAGGTATTTTACCAACTAATTTATCTCTGGTATGTATTTAATGGCTTGTAACAATGGTATTTCAATGCTTATGTTCTTCAACTCTCAAATAAGTTGAGGATAAACAACATTCATGTAATTCGGTTGGGAGATTTTAGGAGTGACTTTTTCTTCCTTTAATCTCTCAGGGTAAGGTGCATAATTGACATTTTGTTCTTCCTCAAAGTTTTCTTTTTTTGCTAAATTCTTGTAATCTTTCCCACCTTCTTGAACTCTTTATGTTGGTGTATATTGAATTGCTTGATTTCTGAATTGAATATCATTAGCATCAATCACATTCAAATTAGGAGGATTTGCATCATTATGGGTATTTCTCAAGTTTACAACTAGCTGAGCTAGCAATTGAGGCTAGTTTACTTGGTCATTACTGGATTAGGGGCATTGATTGCTAGAGGTGTTTTTCTTGAGGGATTAATTTTCCCCTAATTTTCCCATGGTTGAGATTGCATATGATTTTGTTGCAATGATGGCTGATTTGACTACCACTTTGTTTATTGATTAGCTTTCCATTGTGACTGGTTCCATTGAGGATTCATCCATTCAAGTTGACCCCAATATGTAGGTGGTGGTTGTGGTTGATATGGAGGGATCCATTAGTTCTATTTTTTCCAAGGTTTCTGATTCTAGTTAGATGTAGAACCATACTGCCTTTGATTAGCATTATACCCTATGTTTTGAGGTCTCTAGCCAACATAATTAAGCTCTTCCTCTACCACAGGTGGTTTCTTTAGATTTCTCTTAATCCCAACCAAAAGATTATAAAAACTTGTTGAGTGTTGTTTCTCACAAATATCACAGATATCAACTTGATTCAATGGACATTCTTTTAAAAGGTGTTTCCCCCTACACTTGGAACAATAAATAGACAAAGGTTCAGTATTCTTCATATCTCCTTGCATGTTGAGATGAAGAAGAAAATTAGTTTTAATGTTTGATAATTCCTCCATTACTTCTGACACATTGGTAGTATGAGCCTTATTTCTTTTGGAGTTTCTCATCCCTACGCTAGTCCTAGAGTAGTTTCTACATATTTAAAAAATATCATCCAAGGAAATCTTATTAATGTCTCCTTTCCCCATAAGATTAAAAGACTCTTGATTCATCATCAATTCCTCTCAGAAAAATTGTTTTACTAATTTCACCATCCAACCCATTAGTACACCTCTAGTGCACAAATTGAAATCTATCTGCATAATCTTCTAAACTTTCGTCCTTTATTTTTCTTATTCAAAACAATTCCATCTTCCTATCCCTTACTCAAAAATAATCTTGGTATTTATCCAAGAACTCAATTTCCATTTGCTACCAAGTTCCAATTGTTCCTGCTCCTAAACCCATGAACCATCGTAAAGATGACTCTTTTAAGGTAGAAGGAAATAACTTCAACTTATGGTTATCATTTGTGTAATCATAGTTATGGAATAAAACTTTGAACTCAAAAATGAATTGATTAGGATCTTTTGAAGCTTTTCCCCTAAAGGTAGGTAAAACCAAGGGTGAAATATTCTTCATAGGAGGCTCACCAATTTGTCTTTCAAGATTTATATGATATGAAAAGGTCCTATTTGTTGTAGGACGTATTGGTTGGTTACCCATTTCTTCTTCTTGAAATGGATCTCTATTCTCTTCTTGATTTCCAATATGATATTCTTGATTATCCTCTTGATTTTTGATCTAATGTTGTTGAATATCATGTTCTTGATAAAAATTGACATTTCTTCAAAAATCAATGTTTAATGGAAGAAACCTCCCTAGATGGTCTCTATTTCATCTCATCCACAATTCAAATCTATCTTCCTTATCAACACTAAGGCTTCACACTTAATAGCCAGATCTTTTTTTCCCTAGCAATGAGAACAAAAATGATGGGTAAGGTCATTGATGTCACAACTTGCATCATTTAGTCAATTAATTATCAAACCAGGTGTGTCGTAGAGCTATATTCAATAAGGATGTTTGTCACAAATTTTTTGGGGGTTTTGTACTATAAACAGTGACTTCAGGTGTCGGTTTGGATCCTTCAAGAGCTTTTAGGATCTCTCAGGAGCTGAACTTTAGTGACTAATTCCTAAGGTCAATTCTATCTTGTTTCCTAATTTAAAGTTCCGTCGACTTATTTCTCAATTCATTTTGCTTGATTGAGACTGATTCATGGAAAAGACTAACATTTAACTTAATTATTAATCTAGAATTTGAAATCAAAATTTAATTCTAATTTACTTCAAAAGAAATCTATCTTAAGATTTGCTGGAAAATAAATGCTATTTTAAAGAGCATATATAAATTGCAAGGAAATAAAGATTAATCTCAAAAACATAAACACTAATTTCCATGAATAGATTCCAAACAAATTTTAGTTTCATCTTTCCATAAGTTCCCATCATTGCTTCAATTAAACTCAACAGATAATTACCAAAATGAATTCCTACAAACAACATCCAAATCTTGATTAACTCAATAGACTTTACAATGAATCTAACAAACCATTATGACCATGATGAACTAAATTTAAAAGTGATTTAAACATAGTTTTTGAAATTGATTCAATCCAAATTAAGATTCTAGATTTAACATCCAATGAACTAAAAATGATTCAAACAAAATTTGCATTCCAAATTTAATATTAATGAACATAAACAAAATAAACTTAGAAAAATATCACACAAGATCAATTCCTTTGGTTGAGTTGGCCTTTCTCTTCCTCTGGCGAGATATCTATCATAGTGATTCAAGTTAACTTCTTATCTTCATTCAAATTGATCAAAATAGGGATGTAGAACAAAGTATTGCAACCATTACAAGATTCTAGTAAAAAATTATCCAACTCCTTTCTAAAACGTAGACATGGATATTTATAACTATATCCTTATTGAATTAAAAACATGGTGTTAACTACCAAGATTCAATGTGTCTAAACTAAATACTAAAACAAAACTAAAATAGGACTGAGAATAGACAGAGAGAGAAATGCTAGATCAACACTAGGACTAGAAGTTCCTAAACCGACTAAAAGAAGTTGATTTGAAACTTTAGTGATTCATCATCTAGTTGGGTTGATCAGTGGCACAATTATATTTATGTGATCAAATAGGGAGTTTAACTTTATCATCAGTCATTAGTCTTTAAATACCCTGAATGGAATCCTTAAGAATAGGATACCAATTATGACAGTAAAAGATTAAAACTGCATAACTAACTCATCAATATCATCACAAAAGAAATGCATTTAATATAAAGCATTACCTAAAATATATCTACCAAATTAGCCAAACATAAAGTAAAGCAAGTAAATATATTAGTATATAGTCCACTACTAGTCATGTTAATTAATAAAATGAACTACTCTTTTAAAGCATAAAATGACTATATGAAAGTATCTCTGAGCCCCTCATCATCAGGTGGAGGTGTGGCATTGGAAGGGTCCCTAGGAGTGGCCTCCAAGAGGCACTGAGGAGGAGAGGCAAGAGCTTGCTAGAATTTTGGTAGGTAGGATGTGCAGTTCTCATCAAGATAAGGATATTTTGGCTTGGGGTCCTAATTCAAAGGGCAGATTCTTTGTGTCCTTTGGGTATATGGAGCTAGATAGATAGGTGTATGGTGTTGGATATTCCTGATATGTGGTTTTCACTAATGTCAACACTATTTCCATTAATTTCTTTAAGGTTGTATATGTCAAGGATATTGAGAAAATTGTAATAAAATAATTTGCAGGTTGTCAGTGATGTAGTGAAGTTCAATAAGGTGGCTAGCTCAGTATATTATTGATAAGAGGTTGTGGATTAAAGGGTTTGTTGAAAAGTATATCAATTTTATCCATATGAACTTTCAGAGGTTCCCATGAAGATTTGATTGAGTTATGAGTATATGTGTTCTGAAAATTGTTCTATTGCTTTAACTTGTGTTCCTAAAAGAAGATGATGTGATTCTAGTAATTTGAGTTTATCTATATGCTTCTATAGTGATTCATGATGCTTGTGGAAGTTTCTAGATCATTCTATATTTTTATTGTTGGTCTACATTGATCGTTGTGCTCGTGATTGGTGATTTTCTTCTGTGAGTTCATGTTTTTCATGATCATGGCTAACAAGGTGATTGTAGCGTGTTGCAGATCTTCGAGGCATAATTTTTTAAGGTGTTTCATATTTGAGGATGTTGTTTTGGGTTCTTACTATGTTTTGGCCAACATTTTTTTCTCTACATTGATTAATTGTTTATTGTTTTGGGCCGACAATTTGTACACATTTCATATTTTGTTGGGCCGATATGTAGTTGATGTTATCCTTGGTTGCGGATATATATGATTAATTGTTTATACCATTTGAGGGTATGGTGTGTGATTTATCTTGCGTGCTAAGTGAAAATAATGTTTTAATCTTTCGAAGAAAAAATTAAAGTGTGAAGAAGAGTTTATGTGCTTAACCATAACTATAATTAGGCAATAAAAGATGTTATTTTCTTAGTTTAAAATCTTCCAGATGTAATCCAAATGTGACTGTAAGATAGTGAGTCTTCTTTTGGGAAGTAAACCTTTTGTATTTGAGTAGTGAGCTATAGGTAGTGTGCCTAAATGTATGTGCATTCTCCATTTATAATACTTTTTAACATAGTATAATCTTGTGAACTAACCTCCATCGCAGTTTTTCCTCTAACAGGATTTCGACATAAAAATCTTAGTGTTATGTATTTTTTTGATGTGGTGATGGTTTATGATTTATGTTTATTTATCAGATCTGAGAATAAGTTTAATAAGTATAATTTCTATGACAAATGATTCACCCCCCCTCTCAGTTGTTTACCCTTGTGTTTCCAACGATTAGTATCAGAGTAGGTTCCTCCAGAAAATCTTGACCGCTTGAGGTGATCTGGGATGGTGACATATAAGAAGGATAGTCTTAGATTTTATGGAACTAATTATTCCTTGTGGAAGACTTGAATGGAGTGTCATCTGAGATGCATTGGTGAACCTTATTGCACAATTACAAAGAATATGTATATCATCCCACAGAATGGTCCTACTATTATAGGTGAGATGAAGGAAGTTGAGTACAATGTCAAGACTAAGGAAGCATTACTTAGTGCTCTAATTGATTTTGAGATGACAAATGTAATGGAGCTGAAGATTGCTTATGAGATTTAGAAAAAATTGGAAACTTTGTATGAAGGTGATACCCATGTGAAAATTGCTAAGTTGCAAATCCTGAAAGGAAAATATGAAACATTGAGAATGGGTGAAGATGAGAACATCACTTCTTTTATGCAGAGAGTGAATGAACTTGTGTGTAGTATTAGATGCATTGTTGGAACATTGGAAGAATCAGAAATTGTTGCTAAAGTGCTCAGATCCTTGCCTGTTGCATACAAACACAAAGTTGTTGCTATTGAGGAGATCCAAACTATGACAATTGTAACCAGAGATATGTTGATTGGTAAGCTTGCTGCTTTTGAGTTTAGTGAGTTTGGTGAATCTCTTCCTAAGACAAAATCTACATCCAAAGCTACTAGCTCCAGAAAAGATAAGTAGAGATATCATCTGGGAGAAAGTTCTAGAAAATGTCCATGTATGAGCAGGAAATGATAGAAATTGAAGAAGAAGAAAGAAAACTAGATGAGATTGAAGCACTTATTGTCAAGAGGGTAGCCAGAGGAGAAGGTAAGTATAAAGGTAAATTGCCTCTTAAATTTTTTTCTTGCAATAAGATAGGTCATTTTTCCTCAACGTGTCTGGAAAGTTTTCCTAAGCCAAGACCCAACAGGCCTAGATTCTAAAGAAAGTGTTATTATGCTGCTGATGAAGGTGTGACAGATGATGAATCTGATAAAGGGAATTTAAGTGAGGATGAATGTGTATTTATTGCTATCAAAGAAAAGGATCCAGTACTTACTGAATCTACTAGTTGCATAAATGTGGAGAAACCTCTAGCTAGTAGAGTTGAAGAAAAATATGAATGGGTGATTGATAGTGGATGCTCTCATCACATGATAGGTGATAAAAGTAAATTTGTGATCTTGGAAAAGTATGATGGTGGTGTTGCAAGATTTGGTGATAACAAAGATAGTGTAATCCATGGCAGAGGATCCATTTCTCTTGATGGTAAGAATAATACTAATGATATTCTATGTGGAAGGATTGAAGCATAATATCTTAAGTGTTGGACAGATGGTTGACAAGGGATACAATCTTCAATTCAAGGATGGAAAGTGTAGAATATTAGAGAGTTCTATACATGTGATTACATCTGGTACAAAAATAAAAGGTAATATCTTTCACCTAAATTCTACTGGTTAAATTTTTCTAATTTCTCAAGTTGATGAAAGCTAGTTGTGGCATAGGAGATTATGTCATGTAAACTTTGACAATATTATCAAGATAAGTTCTACTTAGGCGGCGAGAGATCTTCCTAATTTGATAAAGCCTACTAATGATATATGCAAGGAATGTCACTTAGGGAAGAAAACTAGAGTTTCATTCTAGAGAAAAAAAATTGTTTGATTGAAGTGTTGGAGCTTGTGCATACACACTTGTCTGTTCCTTCTAGATTCATAAGTTTACAAGGAGACAAGTATTTCATGTTACTTGTTGATGATTATCTAGATTGATGTGGGTTACTTTCTTAAGGGAAAAGTTTGAAGCTCTAGAGAAATTCAAGATTTTTAAGGCTATGGTTGAGACAGAGACAAGTCTGAAGATTAAATGTCTGAGATCAGATAGAGGTGGTGAATTCACTTCTAACGAGTTTAATTCTTTTTGTGAAGAGCATGGGATAAAGAGACAATTATCTACCCATAGACCCCTCAAAAAATGGAGTTATGGAAAGGAAGAACATTACAATTTAAGAAGCTGCTAGGACCATGATGCTAGAAGGAAATGTTCTGCATATCTACTAGAGAGAAGCTATGAGTACTGTTGTTTACACTCTCAACTAGGTACATGTTAATGCTTATACCGATAAGACCCCTTATGAGCTATGGTTTGGTCATAAGCCTACTATTAGATACTTCAAAATATTTTGGAGTAAATGCTATATCAAAAGAGATGAAGATATAGGAAAGTTTGATGCTAGAAGTGATGAAGGAATCTTTCTTGGTTACTCTACTAAAAGTAAAGCCTACCAATGCTACAATAAGAGATTAAGGAAAGTAATTGAAAGTGATAATGTCAAGGTTGATGAAGACGCAATTAGACCATCCAGAACCTATGGATATGATTTAGAAAATTAGAATGATAATTCAAATAAAGGAAAGAAAGTTAAAACTCTAAATCAAGCTCAAATCATTTCGATGAATTTGGACAATCAAGAGGAAGAAACTAGTGAAAGTGCATAAGTGAGATCACAACAGCCTGAAGTTCAAGAATACCCTAAGACTCCAAGGCATGTAAGAATAAATCATTCAGAAGATTAGATCATAGGTGATAAGAACAAAGATATTCAAACTAGGAGAATAATTGCAGAAGAATGTTGTTTCATCTTAAAGAGTAAGCCTAATATTGTCAATGAAGCATCCATAAATATTAACATTTGGTGGAAGCAATGAAAGAAGAACTATTGCAAATTGAGAAGAATGATACATGGATTCTTGTTCCTAGACCTAAGGACAAAAATGTAACTGAAACTAAATGGGTCTTTAG
This sequence comes from Sequoia sempervirens, assembly GCA_007258455.2. Taxonomy (NCBI): domain Eukaryota; kingdom Viridiplantae; phylum Streptophyta; class Pinopsida; order Cupressales; family Cupressaceae; genus Sequoia; species Sequoia sempervirens. Next base: position 21,398 of record VDFB02046874.1, on the reverse strand, counting down.
AACAAACTAAATGAGCAAGGTGAAATTGTTAGAAACAAATCAAGACTTGTGTGTAAAGGATATTCTCAAATGGAAGGAGTTGACTTTGAAGAAACTATTGCTCTTGTTGCTAGGATTGAAGTTGTGAGACTATTTCTTGCTTATGCTACTTACAAAAACTTCAAGGTTTATAAAATGGATGTCAAGTCAACATTTCTAAATGGTGAACTAGAAGAAGTGTATATTGAGTAACCTGATGGATTTCAATTGACTGATAAGGGGGATATGGTTTTTGAGTTGAAGAAAGCATTGTATGGACTTAAACAAGCCCCAAGAGAATGGTATGCTAGATTGGAAAATTATTTGTTGAAGCTTGGATTTAAGGGTACTTTTGAGTATCTCAGATGGAAGCTATGGGTGATTACCCCTCCTAATCTAAATTAAGATGCATTGACTTGCATCAGTCCGTGTATTTCATAGTCATATGTTGTGATCTGGATTGATGTTGTGGTAGCTGCTACTTAGAGGTAGTAGTCAGATGTTTAGAAATGTGGTTCAGAGCTTGTGTGGAGAAAGATAATGTATACCTTTTTTCATTGATTTCAAAGGGGGGAAAGATTCATGTGAAAAATTGTGAGAGTTAATGAGGAAAGAGTCAAAATCTAAGAGGGAGAAAGTGGTAAGAGAAAGTGATGTTAGTGGTGTTTTTCACATCATGTGTTGCCATCAATGCCAAAGGGGGAGATTGTTGGATATTGTTTATATGTGGTTGTCATTGATGTCAACACTATTTCCATTAATGTCTTTAAGGTTGTATATGTCGAGGATATTGAGAAAATTGCAATAAAATAAGTTGTAGGTTGTCAATGATGCAATGAAGTTTAGTATAGTGGCTAGCTTAGTATATTGATGATAAGAGGTTGTAGATTAAAGGGTTTGTTGACAAGTATATCTAGTTTATCCACATGAACTTTCAAAGGTTGGCATGAAGATTTGATTGAGTTATGAGTATTTGTGCTCTAATAGTTGTTTTGTTGCTTTAGTTGGTGTTCGTGAAAGAAGATGATGTGATTCTAGTAATTTGAGTTGTTGTGGATGCTTTTGTAGTGATTCATGATGCTTGTTGATGTTTCTAGATCATGCTCTATCTATGTTGTTGGTCCACATTGATCATTGTGCTCGTGATTGGTAATTTTCTTCTGTGAGTTTATGCTTTTCATGATTATGGCCAACAGGGTGATTGTAGTGTGTTGCAGATCTTTGAGGCATAATTTTTGAAGGTGTTCCATATTTGAGGATGTTGTTTTGTGTCCTTACTATGTTTTGGAAAAAAATGTTTGGTCTACATTAGTAAATTGTTTATTGTTTTGGGTTGATAGTTTGTAGGGTAAAAAAGAGAAGTTTGGTCCACGAAGAGGGGAAGTTTTGACAAAAATAAAATTGCTGAAAACACGTACATGTTATTAAAACATGTGTATTTCTTATGCTTCATGTACTCAAGCCTAAGAAAATGTGTATGTACTAAATAACGCATACACTTTTTATAACATGTAAAATTCATTTATTTAAAAAAGTACTCATTTCTAGAAAGTATTTATTTTTTAAATAATCAATAAAATAAAGAATGCATATGCGTTTGCATTTTTTAAATGTTGAATTCCCAACCCACATGCTGCCTCGGTTTTAGGTTTGAGAAAGGCTTGGAAACCTGACCCTTAGCCTTTGACCTGCAACTAAAAACTAAGGCAGATTGAAGAAGAATGTTCAACTTTCGCAATATAGTTGATGGACTTTTTTCTTTGAATCAATCTATAAAATTAAAACCCATTAGAGAACAAGATTTCTAGTTTCCAAATATATAATTTTTATTAAGATTTGATTATATTTGTTATTTTTTAATTAATTTTTAAGAAAACTAGTCCTCAAACTTGAAATATCAAGCTTTTTTTGTTTATTAATAACTTTTTTTTAGTTAAGTTTCTTGTAAAAAAATTATATGGCATAAATCTTAAAAAAATTCTCTACACAATGAAAATAAAAGGATTAAAAAAAAATTAGTTTAGGTTCAATTATGTTGTCCGTATGCATTGATTTCTAAAAACAACAATTAAGACCAATAAAAATTCAATATAAAAAAAATATATTCAAAAATAATTAAAAAAAAAATTCCTCATCAATCTTCATGTTGTTAGATCTCTTTCCCAAAAAGGAATTATAAAAATTATTTTTTTGGGGTCAAAAAGTGGTGTTCGTACATGTGCATGGTATGGTAAAGAAAAGGGGCTTTTAAGAAGTGGTTTTTATACATCCCTATTAAAATTTAATTTCTATCATTTGGGTATTTGAATAAATTACATATTTGGAAAGTAGATTCAAAATTATAAATTTCATATTACTAACTTTTTTAAGATTCATTGTGTAAGTGCCTCAAATTTTTAGGCCACATGTGACAAATTCTAAAAAACAACAAAAACACTTCCACTTTTTGAGCTTTTTGTGGACCCAACTTCTTGCATCAGGCTTGTGCACATTTCATATTTTGTTGGGTCAACATGTAGTTGATGTTATCCTTGGTTGAAAATGTATATGACCAATTGTTTATACCATTTGAGGCTATGGTGTGCAATTTGTGTCCCGTGCTAAGTGTGAAAAATGTTCTAATCTTTTGAAGGCAGAAGTAAAGTGTGAAGAAGAGTTTATGTGCTTAACCGAAATTATAATAAGACATTAGAAGATGCTATTTTCTCAGTTCAATATCTTTCAAATGTAATATGAATGTGACTATAAGATAGTGAGTCTTCTTTTGGGTAGTAAACCTTTTGTATTTGAGCAATGAGCTCTAGGCAGTATGCCCGAATGCATGTGCATTCCCCATTTATTATACTTTTAACAGAGTATAATCTTGTGGAATAACCTCCATTAGTATTTTTCCCCTAATAGGGTTTCCACGTAAAAATCTTGGTGTTATGTGTGTTTTTGATGTGGTGATGGTTTATGCTTTCATGTTTATTTATCATATATGAGAATAAGTTTAATAAGTATAATTTCTATGACAACTGATTCACCCCCCCTCTCAGTTGTCTACCCTTGTGTTGCAAAAATATGGAAATGTTGGAGTCCCTTGGTGGAAGCAGGTTTGGAATATTTTTTCTTGGCCCAAGTGTAATTTCCTTTTATTGTTGTTTGTTCAAAATAGATGTCTCACTTAGGAAAATATATGGAAAAGAGGCTTCCAAGGTCCTTCTATATGTGTTTTGTGTAATGATAGTGAGGAGTGTACTTCACACCTTTTCTTTAAGTGTCCTTATGCTTGGAGTATTTGACATCTATGGTGGGGGGTGTGGGGTCATCCCTATGTTCATGCCTCTTCTTTGATAGAGTTATGGGAATGTTTGGGGAGATCCCCCGCGAAGACGACTTTTTTTCATATTGCTTGGACTATTGGTCACACCTTCATTATTTGGCACCTTTGGCTTGAAAGAAATAGGATAATTTTCCAAGATGTGAATTAGGAAGGGAATCTTTTATGGAGGAAGATCTTTAGCAAGATCCAAGAGAGTATCTGAGATAAATGTGACTTGTTGGTTACAATGGATCCTAGTGATGTGACATTTGTGAGGAATCTACACTTCGAGTGTAGAGGGTCTAGTTTATTGGCTCATAATGGACCTTTTTAGGCCAAAAATAAGGTTTATCAAGAGGGTCGATAGCATCCTCCCCCACAAGGAGTTCTGAAGATAAATAATGATGGATCATCTAGGGGGAACCTTTGGCATGTTGGGATTGGTGGTATTGGCAGAGACAATAATGGAGGTGTGGTATTTTTCTTTTCAATTTATAAGGGTCACCACTCTAATAATTTCATGGAGGCTCTTGCTATTTTTCATGTTATTGAAAGAGGTTGTTCTCTAGGCTAGAAGAGGATTATTTATGAATTTGATTCATATATTTGGGTTGATATGATGAATGAGCAGAGAGTTGATGGTGTTAACTGGAAACTAGTTGTTGTGATTAAACAGATTGTGAATTTATGTAATTCTTTGGAATTTTTCTCCTTTTGTCATATTCCTAGAGAATGGAATAGGGTGGTTGATCTTCTAGTGGAGTGGGCCTCTGAGCATGTGATGAGGTGGATGACATATGACTAAGAAATTTTATCCTCAAAGCTCTCTTTGTCTTTGACAAAGATAATTATGGAAGACCTTCGTATGCAATTGGTTCTTTGGTTGGGTTCCTTTGGGGACTATTGCTATAGGTTTGGTTGGTTGTTTTTCTAGGTTGTAGCCTATTGCTTTGTAATTTATTTCTTTGATTCTATATTTTTACCCATTCTCTTAAAAATAAAAAGATTAATAGCCATCTAAAAGTATAGATGCCTAAAAATAGGCATACAACCACTTAATTTAAAACTAGCTTGAAAAAGCAAGTAGCTAGTTAAAATAGCACATGGAGAAAAATAGACAAATAGTTCCTTAGCACTCATAAGAAAGATTAGTTTTTATGCTAACTCCCCCCTTTAAGCATAGCTTAGGTGGGAACAAAGAAATTGGGTTCCAATGATAGACTTGATGGGGTAGCCAAGTATAATGCAACCTCTCTTAAAAAAAAGAAAGGGAGAAAACCCAATGGTAAAAATCTCCTCCCTAGAAGAGAGAAAAGGAGATGAAAAGGACTTGATAGCTACCCCAAAGATGATGCTTATTTTGAAGTAAACCACACCAGAATAAATGCTCATAGATCAATGAAATTTATCTCAATCTAGAAGGTTTGGTTAAAATGTCAACAACATTCTTTGAAGACTAGAAAAAGACTAAGATGATGATCTAACTATGAATTATTTCATGAATATAATGAATGTGAACCTCTATGTGTTTGGTTCATTGGTGGTACACTAGATTCAAATACATTTGTTAATGGAGCTTTGGTTATCATGATAGATGATTATAGGCTACATGAATGAAATTCTAGACTTATTGAGAATGCCTCAAATCCAAAGAGCCTCAATAGTTGTATTAATAGCTACCATGTACTTTACCTCTATTCATGATAAAAAAAAATAGGATTTTACTTTTTTCTAGACCAGCTAATAGGATCAAAACCTAGTGAGAAACTATAACCTGAAGTTGACTTAGGATTATGAGTAAAAGTAGCCCTATAAAATTTATGTATCCAACCAAGTTAACATATTTGTTAAATTTGTAGTGAATCCCATATCCATGTGTACCCTAAAGGTAGTGATGGATCCTCTTAGCTAATTTATTATATAAATTAGGAGACTTCTGCATAAATCTTGAAACCATATGCCTAGTTCATATGAAATATTCAACCTAGTATGAGTGAAGTATATGAGATTTCTAAAAAAAATTAGATACAAGGTAGAATTAGCCAATGTTGTAGGATAGTTAGCCTAAATCTTAACTCCAAATAGAAAGGGATTCAAAGATGGCCTACACTAAACCATATTAAATTGAGAAAATAAATCAAGAGCAATCCTTGAGTCATATTCTAAACTCTCAATACCAAGGAGTTAATGCAATAAATCCAAGCTTGTCATGTCAAATTTATCATATAAATTTTACTTCATTATCACAAAAGTAGATGAAGATATCTTGGTAATTAAAAAATCATCAACATAAAGTATGAGTATCAATAATGATCATTTTGTCATAGGAGATACACATTGGGATATGAACAGATCATTGAGTGAAACCTTTAAATCTAGAAGGGAGGAATCCATCATGGCATACAAAGCCTAAGAGTATTTTTTGAGGCCATAGATGGATTTCCTAAGTATACAAACTAAGGATTATTCCTAAATAAACTAGGTGACTACTCCATGCAGATCCCATTCTCAAGGTCTTTGTGAATAAAATAACTCTTCACATCAAACTAATGCACATCATAACAATGTATTGCAATAGTAGAAAGTGTAAGATAAAATTTATCTTGGACATAGGTGCAAAGATCTATCTATAGTCTATGCCAACAACCTATGAAAAAAATTGGCAACCAAACATGCTAATGTAGGGGCATCATTTTGTTTTAAATATATATTTTTATTTTCCCTGGCCACTTGCACATGAACGAGCTATAAGGATTTAAAAATTTAAAAGTTGATTTTTGTATTGTTTGAGAATAGTAATACCTACCTGTATGCTCATTTAATGAGCAACAACAACAAAAATGGAAAAGGGAAAACATGAGTGGGAGTTTTGAGTTTAAAAGAGGTAGTTTGGGGTATTTATGGAGGGTTTTGAATATTATAGGTGTTTAGGCAAGATTTTTGAAGAATTTTGGATGAAGCTTCTAGATTTTTATAATTTTTGGGGAAGAAGAATAGAACAACAAAAAAGAGGAGGACAAAATAGAAGAAAAAGAGGTCAGAGTACTAGAAAATGGTGGAGAATATAAGAGGATAATGGATAATATCTGAGGATAGTGGAATAATGTTTTAAAAAGTAGTTATAGAGGCTTGTAGCATATAGTAAAGTGTGAAAGAGGAGTAAAACATACTCCATATTTCATTGCAGCAGTTGTAAATGTGTAAAATGATTGTAACTATTTGTATTTTCTAAGTTAATGAAAACTTTTTTACTTCTTTCCAAATCTTTGTTCCCTAATATTGAGTCTGTGGTTGCAAGAAATATTATATTACTTTTTTCTTCTAAAGTATAGGTTTTTATTTGGAAATTTAAAGTATTTTATGTTGCTAAAATTTTGAATAGCCACCTACAATCATTACTGCAACTACCCATAGCAATAGTCTATTTTTGACAGCAACTTAGTTTGTGTCTCTACAATTCATTTTATGCCTCTAAAACTTGTTATTGGACCTAAAATGAGTGTGTATACCTGTATAAAGGTTGTGTGAGGTTTCTTACAACAACACAACCCCTCCTTGACCACCTATTTTCTCATTTTAGTGGGTTTTTAGGTGCCTACAAGGGAGCTTGGTACCATTAGCACAGTATTAGAGTGCAACTATAGCTTTGGGAAGAAGGATAGTGGCTTAAGGCTTGGGTTGAAGGAAGCCATTTGAGTGTGAGTTGTGGTGTGTCCCTACAACAAGGGATATTATAGATAGGAGACTATAATAATAAGGAAATTTAGAGTAATAGGATACCGCAAAGGAGAAGGATGGTAGAGGTTACAACTATAAAAGAAACAAGAAGAATAGATGAGGTGTTAGAAACCCCAAGGGGAATGTAGGAAAGAATGAATGCAATATAAGTTTGAATGAGAAGAGGCAGAGCACATGAAAATAGTGGCAGAAAAAATGATGAAGGAATAAAGAAGGCTAGGCAGGAAGGTGAAAATGCAGATGGGGATATGGATGTAGGTGAAAGAAGACTTATAAGATCTATTTTCAATGTTGGGAAATGAACAAGGGTGGAATTACCCAGCTTCTCAAGAAGTTTTGAACCTGATGAATTAATTGATTGTATAATAGAGATGGTGGAATCTTTTGAATATGATGAGGTACAGGAAGCCAAAAGAGTTAAGGTTGCTAAAATAAGGTTGAAAGGTCATGCAACACTCTTTTAGAAAGAGGTGTAGGCTAAAAGAACCATAAATGATAGAGAAACTATCACTCGATGGGATTGAATAGTAGGTAAGATGAAGGTGAAATTCTTTCCTAGTGATTACCAACTAGAACTTCTCAATAAATTGTAGAATTTGAGACAAGTTAAGTGTGAAGGACTATACAAAGGAGTTTTAAAAATTTCCATTAGATCTAGTCATAATGAATTAGACGATGAAAAATTAGCAAGGTATGTTAATGGATTGAGGTTGAACATTCAAGATGAACTAAGCATGATGAGGATACAAAATTTGGAAGAAGCGTATCAATATGCTCTAAAGGATGAGGAGAAATTGGAAAGGAAGAAAGAAAAAAACAAATGTAGAGGTGGCTTCAAGAAAGGAAAAGTGCAACAACATAAACACTATAGCCATGGTAAGGAGGATAGTCCTTCAAAAAGTCAAAAGGAGAAAGATGAAACAAGATAAAGACCATACATTGCAAGAAGTAGAGGTGGATATATGGAAGAGGAAAAGGTAGAGGCTTCAAAGGCACATGTTTCAATTATGGGTAGTCAGTCCATAGGTCTTATGAATGCTCACAACACAAACCAGAACAATCAAAGAGAATAGAGGCAACAAGTGTTCATGTGCCAAAGGGTGATAATGAATTTATAGGGTTTATTAGTCAACTAGATGAACACAAGAGAGGAGAAGCACTTGTGATGAAGGGGAACATGTTGAAACTAGTTAAGAAAAAGGATGAACTTGTCCAAAGGAAAATTTTGTTTAGGACAATATGTAAGTTGGGTGGAAAATGTTGTAAGGTTATAATAGATAGTGGCAGCATGATAATTTAGTTTCAATTGAAATTGTGGAAAATTTGTTGTTAAAAGGGGTATATCACCCTACCCCATACAAGGTGTCATGGTTGAAAAAAGGGCACCAAGTTATAATTGATCAACATTAGCTTATGAAGTTTCAAATAGGCACTTATGAAGAAGAGGTGTGGTGTGATATCATTCCTATGGACATTTGTCACTTACTCATAGGGAGACCATGACATTTTGATAGGAAGGAAATCCATAATGGGAGAGAAAACACATGCATTGGAGAAAAATAGAAGAAGAAAGCATACTCTTACACCATTGGTAACCAAGGAAGAAGAGGTGGAAAGTGGCCCAAGATCCTTTCTAGTGACAGGGAAACAATTTTTGAAAGAGATTAAAATGAAAAGCTATGTTTTACAATAGTTCCCGAGGAGCTACAAGCATATGGAGTAGATGATAGTGGTGACATGCATTTAGAAGTGAAGGGGCTATTGGAAGAATTTGATAAAATTGTGTTCAAGGATATACCAAAAGGACTACCACCTATGAGAAGAATCAACCCTCATATTGATCATTTGACTCCAGGGGCAATTTTACCCAACAAGGCTGCCTATATATTGACACTTGCAAAAAATGAAGAGGTGAACAAACAAGTGCAACAATTATTGAAAAGAGGATTGATTAGAGAGAGTCTTATCCCATGCATGGTACTGGATATGTTAGAACCAAAAAAGGATGGTCAATGGATAATCCGTACGGGCTCCAGATCCATCAACAAAATAACAATAAGGTATCATTTTCCTTTACCAAAAAATGGACGATGTCATGGATTTTTTGGGAAAGGCTCTAGGTATGTTATAAAAAAACAATTTAAAGAGTAGGTATCATAAAATTAGGATAAGAGAGTGTGATGAGTGGAAGATTTCTTTTAAGACCAAAGAGGGGTTGTATGAGTGGTTAGTAATTCCCTTTGAGTTAACAAATTCACACAACACATTTATGAGGTTGATGAATAAAGTATTGTAACCATTTTTGGGGAAGTTTGTGATTGTTTATCTTGATGATATTCTAATTTTTAGCAACAAGAAAGAAGAGCATTTATCACATATTAGAAAAGTCTTACAAAGTCTCAAAGAAGAAAGGTTATTAGTTAATTTGGGCATGTGTAGGATTATGATAGGCCAAAAAGTGGTGATATGATGGGTATGTGTAGGGTATGTGGTTGACGACTCCTTTTTACCAAAAATTGATGAAATGAAAAGGGTTTTTAAAGGAGATTCTTAGCTTTCCACCAATGGGTATGTGCAGGATAATGATGGGCCAAAAAGTGGCAATATGATGGGTATGTAGTTGATAACTATTTTTTAACCCAAAATTGATGAAACAAAAACAGTGTTTAAAGGAGATTCTCAGCTTTTCACCAATATAAATTATGCTTTATTTTGAATTTAATAAGTAATTAATATTCATTTTCTATTAAAATTATGACTAAAGTAATAATTGATAGGTTGATTGAAAAAAATCTATAGCTTTCAAATGGTATCACATTTTTTGAATCCAAAACATGTGTCACATTCTATGCTTTGCATACTATAGGATTGAAAAAGAAAAATTGAATTTCATGAAGTTTTGAGCAAGTTAAGGTGGTCAGACATATGAGTTTTTATATTTTTGAAAAGTTGTAATAAAAATTCATAATTAAATACTTACTTGGGAAAAAATTACAAAAAATATGCATCACATCGCGGCATGAGTCCTCTACTTATATCTAAAATCTTATAAGAAAATATTATCATTTTATTGTGGTTAGGGTGATCAAAACACCTACTTATTTTTTTCCTGAAATTTAAGTACCAATCGCATTGAAATTTCAAATTTTCACCAAATAGATTTAAAAAAACAAACCTAGTAGTTTAGAAACTACATTCAATTTTCTACAAATTCTATTCTTACATATTTTTGAAATAATATAGATAACTTATTAAATATTTTACGTCAAGTTTCCTAACTCTAATTTTTTTGAATTTTTTGCCACTTAAGGTCCTGGTTTTTCCATGATAATCTTGCACATACCCCAATATAAATTATTTTTTACTTTGAATTTAATAAAAAAATATTATTCATTTTCTATTTGAATTATGACTAAAGTCCTAATTGATAGGCTGATTGAAAAACATCTATAGCTTTCAAATGACATCACATTTTTTTAATCCAAAATATGTGTCACTTTTTATTCTTCACATACTATAAGATTAAGAAAAAAAATTGAATTTCATGAAGTTTTGACCAAGTTAAGGTGGTTAGACATACAAGTTTTTATATTTTTTAATAGTTGTAATAAAAAATTCATAATTAATTATTTACTTGGAAAAATATTACAAAAAATATGCATCACATTGGTACATGAGTCCTCTACTTATATCTAAAATATAATTAAAAAATATTATCCTTTTATTGTGGTTAGGGTGGTTAGACAAACACCTACTTCTTATTTTTCCCTAAAATTTAAGTACTACTACATTGTGAAACATAGATTTTTGGGACCCTATGGACTTCTCTTGCACTCTTAGGGCTTTTCACCTAGAAGGAGAGAGATAGGGTCAAAACTGCTTATGTATCACTCAAATTAGGATGTGTGTGATGTGATGTGATGTATGTGAAGTTAACTAAATGCAACAGGTTAATCTATGTGACTGAAAATGAATGCAAAAGTGCAATTATAACTATGTTTGAAAACACATTCTGATATGCAAACAACTATATAAATGAAGAAATTATGCAGAACAAAAAGTACAGGGATGAATCTGAGTGCACCTGGGTGAAATGTGAGCTTTTTGGAGTGTTTTGGATGCTGGTGAAATTCAGTGACTTTTCACAGTGGGACTCATTCAACCAGGGTGGCGAATCAATCCACCTATTGGTGAAAAACTATCGAGAGCTACTTTTTGTTTGTCGAGATCTAAAATAAGAAAAAAATAAAGTTTCTAGTCCTAAGGTGGGACTCATTTTTTACAGGTGCTGAATCAGTCCTCCCCCAAATTTCTAAAAATCTAGGAGACAACTCTGCAACACCAGATTTGAGAATGCTTGCTTGTCAAGTTGTCAAAGTCAAATCTACAGAAAACAGACAAATAATTTTGTCCAAGCTTGATTTTGACTCAAGTTGACTTGAAGCACCTAGTTGACTTCAAAATCACTCTTCAACACCTAATAACCTATCAAATTTGCAAACAAATTATTGCAAGCAAACACGCAAAAAGGGGGAAAATGATTAGGGGTTAGTGAATAGGGGTTTTCCTTGGTCAAACCCCACTTTTGGTAATTAAACCCTTGAAAAGACAATGTAATAAAAGATAAAGATAAACTAATAGCATGCAAGTGTTATCAACTCACCTAACTCTTGATAATGCAATTTTGAAGTAATGTCAATGGCTACTTCAAAGTGTTTGAAAAGTGCTTGAATGCTTGAACTGTAGAATTGAATGTCTGAATGAGTGAGGAGATGTAAAATGAGGTGAAAAACACTTATTTATACAATTGTTGTTCCTTAGTATCTATTCATACCTTATCATAGGCAAACATCAAGTGATTTTGAATAAAATCCTAAAAGGAAATTTGATTTTTTTTGAATTTGGGGCCAAGGGGGACTCATTCGACACCCATGGCGAATGGGTCCCACCCAGGACCTAAAAACATGTGTCACAAAAAATGTTGTATTTAATGTTGTTTGTTAGGATTATATGCAAAAATAAACTTAATTATGTAACTTATGATGACATAAAGGGACAAAGTAAACCATGAGAAGGGTTTAAATAGTGAGGATGTGCCTAGAAGAGCGTCTAAGCTTGTTACAAGACTTTACAACACTTCAAAATAGGACTTTTTGATGAATGGAAATGTAGTTTTTAGGTGAAATGCATTAAATATAGTCTAGAAGAATGTAGAAATGTCTTACAACACTTCACAACACCTTCACAAGACATCAGTTTTTGAGATTTAGTACCTAAATAAGCATGTTCAATCCATGATACAACATAAAATCAAAGCAACATAGTTCCAAAACCATTAAACAAGACCTAAAAGGCCATGAAAATGACAAGGGATCATTTTTCTACGACACACATTGAAATTTCAAATTTTCACCAAACAGATTTCTTTTTAAATAAACCTAGTAGTATAGAAACTAAATTAAATTTTCTACAAATTCTATTCTTACATATTTTAGAAATAATATAAATAACTTATTGAATTTTTTATGTTAAGTTTCCTAACTTTGATTTTTCTGATTTTTTCGCCACTTAAGGGCCTATTTTTTACATGATGATCCTACACATACCCTTGAAAACGTGTAATTTTATGAAGGAGAAATTAGTTTATTTTGGGTAAGTTATCTCATAAGGGATGCAAATGGATCTAGAAAATGTATTTGCTATCATTGAATGGCCAACACCTAGAAGTGTACATGATGTTAGAAGTTTCCATGGTTTAGAAAGTTTCTATTATAGATTTATTCAAAATTTTAGTGGTATATGTGCATCCATAACTAAAACTATAAGTGAAGACTAGAAAGAGTTTAAGTGGAAGGCAACAGTAGATAATTTTTTTGAGATTTTAAAGAAGAAAGTCACTAAATAACATGTATTAGCATTTCCTAATTTTGCAAAGGTGTTTCAATTGGATTGTGATGCAAGTGGGACAACCATAGGAGTGGTTATAAGTCAAGAGGGTAGTACTATTGCATACTTTAGGGATAAGATTAATGATGTGAAGAATTGTTATTCCATCTATGATCAAGAATTTTTTTCCATTATGTAAGCTTTAAAGAAGTGGTGTCATTATTTACTTCCAAAGGAGTTTATTCTATACACAGATCATCCTGCTTTTTAATTATTTAATATTCAAACTAGGTTTAACTAAAGATGTATATGAAGTAGGTTGAAATATTATAGGGATATAATTTTTGTCCCAAGCGTATAAGTGGGAGTTCAAATAAAGTAGCATATTCATTAAGTAGAAGAGCAACACTATTGATTAAAATGAGAGTTGAAGTAGTTGGATTTGATGTTGTGAGAGAGTTGTATAATGATGGTTTGAAATTTAAGGATGCATGGAGAACATGTATGGGACCTACTAGTGTCAATAGAAAACCTTGGATGGATTATTTTATACAATATGTATTTATGTTCAAATGAAAACAACTTTGCATACCTTGAGAATAAATGAGGTAGAATTTGATAAGAGAAAAATATTATGGTGGATTAGCTAGACATTTTGGAGCTAATAAGACAATGGCACAACTTAGTGAAAGATATTTTAGGCCAAAGATGAGGGAAAAATTTATAAATTTTGTGCAAGGATGTCAATTCTGTCAATATACTAAAGGGGGGAGTGAAAATAAAGGCCTATATACCCATTACCCATACCAGGAAGTCATTGGAAGATGTGAGTATGGATTTTATGTTTGGACTACCAAGAACACAATGAGGTAAGATTCTATTTTTGTAGTGGTTGATAGATTTTCCCTAATGGCTCACTTTATAGCATGCAAAAATATGGATGATGCAACACATGTAGCCATTTTTTTCTTTACAGAGGTTGTTAGATTACATGGTTTACCAAGAACTATAGTTTCAAATTGTGATACTAAGTTTGTGGGACATTTTTGGAGGAAACTTTGGAAGAAATTGGGTACTCATTTAAGGTTTAGTTGTATATATAATCCTCAAATAGGTGGAAAAACTGAAGTTTGTAACCATATCTTAGGATATTTTCTAAGATTCTTAGTTGGTGACAAGCCTAAGCAATGGGATTTGGTATTGCCTCAAGTGGAGTTTGCATATAATGACTCAGTCAACAAAAGTAAATGTGAGACTCCATTTCAAATTATATATGGATACAATCCTAGGGGTATTTCAGAACTAAAGGAGCTTGCAAATATTGAGGGATATAAAAGAAGTGTTGAAGGAGAGAATTTTTCCAAATATATACAAGATTTACATCAGCAAATGAGAGAAAAAATCACCTTGAGTAGCCAACAGTATAAAGAGAAAGTTGATTTAAAGAAAAGGGATAAGTATTTTGAAGTTGGAAATATGGTATTGGCACACCTATTAAAGGAAGGATTTCCTATCCATACCTACAACAAGCTCGAGTGGAAGAAAATTGGACCATGCAAAATCATCAAAAAAATTTCACCAAATGCCTATGAATTGGAGCTACCTAAAGGTTTGGAAATCTCACCCATTTTTAATGTTTTGATTTATATACTTACCATGAATGAGAGACATCAAAATGGGAAGAAGGAGAGGAAATATTCCTAGAAAAATGGAAGGAGCAACTAACCAAGAAAGCATGATAGAAAATTGAAGATATTTTGAATTCTAGAGTAGTTAGAAAGATAAGAAGAAAGGAGTAGAGTGAGTATTTAGTAAAATCAAATGGTAGACTAGTGGAGGGTGCAATATGGTGAAGCCCAATAGATATGGAATCATTCCAATCAACACAACATGACAAGGTTTCTGACCTGCAGCAACTAGACCTTTAACCCACAACACAAAGTTTTATATAGTGAACAGGGGCACACAAAACTTTCCAGCCTAGTAGTTTGATGTAGAGGCATCATTTTGTTTTAAATATATATTTTTTATTTTCTACAACCACTACCATGTGAAGGAGCTATAATGATTTAAAAATTTAAAAAATGTTTTTTTTCTTGTCTGGGGGGAGTAATACCTACCCCTATGTTCATTTAATTAGTGCAATGACAAGAAAAATGAAAAAGGGAAAACTTGAGCAAAATTTTTCAATTTAAAAGAGGTAGTTGGGGGTATTTATGGAGGGTTTTTAATATTGCAAATGTTTTAGGTGATCTTTTTGAAGAATTTTGGATGAAGCTTCCAAATTTTTGATATTTTTTGGGGAAGAACAATAGAACATCAAAAAAGAGGACATAATAGCCAAAAACAAAGGATAAAAGAGAATATTTGTGGCATAGAAAATTGGACCCTCTTGAGAAAAGAGACAATTCCACACATAATTGTACCCACTTTTGAGTCCCTTCACATTATTCACTTTTTAAAACAACATTTATTGGCCCTTTAGACCCATTAATTTTGATATAGAGGCTCGTTTTACTTGAGAAATCACATAAAACATGACAAACAACATTTAATTAAATCATATGTCAAAAACCCAACTTCAAAAAATAGTAGTGGGACCCATTCACCACCTTGGGCGAATGAGTCCCCTCTGTGGGACCCATTTGCCAAGGGTGGTGAATGAATCGCCTTTGAGGAAAAATTCAAATTTAACTGGGAATTTAATCAATTTAACTTTTTTTTGGTGAATGTCAGCCTCTTAGGTCTAATTAATAGGAAAACAAGGTGTCATTGCTTATAAATAGTCATTTTAAGTCATTTCACACATCTTTTTATCATCTCTTCTTATATTTTATCATTTCTCAAGACCAATTCATAAAGTTGTCTTCCACAACAAGTTTCATTAGAAAAAGTTGAAGTTTTGGGGCAGCAAACTAGGGTTTTTGTAGGTCTTGAAGCTCACTTTTCTTGTCAAGATCCAACATTGCAAAGGATTGATGATGGATGCCTATGGTGAATCATGAAGAAATCTAGGGTGAAGAGGTGAAACTAGCCACCAAATCACACCTAAGGACTTGGTTTCCTATTGATTACATCTTCCATTTTCATTCTATCTTGAGATTAAGGTTTACATCTTGTTTGTTTATCATTTGCATGTCATTTTATTTCTATTTTTCATATGTTGTAAGGTTTCTAGGGTTGTGATCTTGCATCATATAGATCATTCTTGCATGTCTTATTCTAGATCAATAGAATATGGTTTTTTTTATGATTCATACTTCCCTAGTCTTTAACACATATAAGGCTAGGGTTTAAGCATGTTTTTGTCCTTTCAAGGTTTAATTACCCAACTAGTGGTTTGACCAAGGTAAACCCTGCATTAGACAAAAAAAAATTTGAGCTATTTTGCAAAAAAATTATGAGATCTGAAGTCGGGTTTTTGTTAGAAATTTTTGTACAGGTGTCAAGGTGGAAGAATGAAGTTTGAAATTATAGAAATTTGTGATTGGACTGATGATGCAAGAGCATCCTTGGTTATTGGCAATCCTGCATCAACCAAAAAAAAAAAATCTTTTATTTTTTGTTCTTATTCTATTCTTGCTTAGTTCATGTTGGTGAATTTGCC
Source organism: Sequoia sempervirens (assembly GCA_007258455.2). Lineage (NCBI taxonomy): Eukaryota > Viridiplantae > Streptophyta > Pinopsida > Cupressales > Cupressaceae > Sequoia > Sequoia sempervirens. The sequence goes on along the minus strand of VDFB02046874.1, from coordinate 4,845 downwards.
ATATTTTCTCACCAGACCTTGTGGATCTACATTTTCATTGTGGACATGCTCATTTTCATTATTCCAAGATTTGAGCACAATTGGATCTTTGTTCTAGCAAGTTATTGCTTCCGAATTTAGTGGCAGTTCCCTCAACTGGCATTGGAATAATTTTCAAACCTAACAGTTAATTTGATCATTTGTGGATCATCCTTGTGACTTACAGATCTTAACGGTGATATTTTTATTGTTCCATGGAGTATCCCTGACCTTAATTATAGGTCCACACTTCATCCTATGCATTCAATGAGGAGTAATTCAAATTTGAGGTTTACCTATTCATGCACATGTTACATTTTCTTTCATTGGAGATTGTAATAATCTTTTCCCGATGTAGATGTGATATAAAGCTTGTAATGGATCATTAGGAAAGTAGTGAATAATAAGTAGATAAGTTCTTGATCTAAATTGTAAGATTTAAGCTTGTATAGAGGAGCATATTGGAATGTTGTATTTTTTAACATGTTGTATCAGGCCTGTGAGCCAAATTTGTAAGCTCGAATGTTGCTGACCGATTGCAACTACAATTTATGTTAATGAGAATATCTGCATCTACATTTTCCTCCATATTTTGTGTTGGTTCTATTGTGTTACCCTTGCTACACAATCTGGATTGTTCTCTTTAAGGACCCTCCTATCATGGTTTCACCAGATTGGTATCAAAGTGAGATTCGATTCATGAGAGATCACTATAATTCACAGAGTCCTATTAAATATTTGTTCTGGGGTGGCAGATTGAGGATCTGACCTACAGCTACAAAGGACTTGTGTAAAGATGTCAAGAGGAAGAAGTGTTAGAGGAAATGGAGCACATGGAAATGCAAACCCAACTTTAATGGAGATGTTGAGAGGAATTGTTGCCATATTAGATACAGTTGAAATGACCTAGAGAAGAGGTTGACCAGTTCATGATGTAAGTGATGAAGAGGTAGAAGTACAAGAAGAAAGGGGAAGAGAAGAACAACCTAGCTTTGATCAAGGAGAAGAGAGGTGGCATAAGAGCCCTAACTAGAGTGAATACAACACCACATTTCAATCCACCAGATTATAATGGTAAGTTGGATTTAGAAGAATTTCTTGATTAGATAATGGATATGGAGAAGTATTTTTATTTTTAAGGTACCACTAAAGATAATAAGGTGAAATTTTCTTGTACAAATTTGAAGGGACATGCATCCCTTTGGTGGGAAAATTTTTAGACAGATAGACAAAGAAGAGGAATAGAAAAGATAAATTCATGGGATCAGATGGTGAATAAGTTGAAGACAAAGTTTATACCTATAGATTAACATATTAGTTTGTTCTGAAAATTGAAAAATTTGAAGCAGAAGGAATCAAGTGTGACAAAGTATACTAAGGATTTCTACAAGTTGAATATCAAATCTGGACATTTGGAGGATGAGATTGAGCAAGTAGCCAGATATGTGAATGGTTTGAGGTCATCTATACAAGATGAGATTAGTTTTATTAAGTTGCAAAGTGTGGAGGAAGCATATCAGTGTTCCCTAAAGGTAGAAGAGAAGTTGAATACAAGACATGAACAAATATAGAGAGGAAGAAATTGAAGATTTCAAAGAGGAACATTTTTTACTAAAGGAGGTAGAACTTTTACAAATCAGAATGAGGATAAGGAGGCTAGTAAGAATGATAATTCATACCATAGAGATGATGGACACTCTTACCGAAGAGGAGGATATGGTGGTTACCAGAATGAGGGTTATAGAAAATATGATAAAGAGAAAAGAATGTTGAGGGGAACTTTTTTTAATTGCGGTGGAGGACATAGGGAATTTGAATGTAATTAGGGAGAGACAAGTAGGAAGATAGAGAATAATAGAACAACCTTTGTTGAGGAAGATCAAGTCAGATCATCTAACAAACTAGAAGATGGAGAAGTGTTGGTGAATATAAGAGTATTGTTCAAAGTGAAATGGAGCAAGCACCATTGTAGAGAAAGAATTTGTTTTGAACCAGATGCAAGGTAGTTGGTAAATGTTGTAGAGTGATTGTTGACAGTGGAAGCTCTAAGAACCTAGTTTCTGAAGAAATGGTGACCAAATTGAAGTTGGAAAGGTTGAAATACCCAAATCCCTATCAGATAACTTGGATTCAAGATGAGCATAAGATAATGGTAAGTGAACAATGCTTGGTGAAATTGAAGATAGGAAATTACCATGATGAATTTTTGTGTGATATCATGCCTATGGATGTATGCCATGTGTTGTTGGGAAGGCCTTGGAAGTATGATAGATAGGCTATTCATGGTGGAAAAAAGAATATATATACTATTGTTGCTAATGGAATGAAGCATGTACCTTTTTTCCATTTGAAGATGTTCCTAAAGTTGAGGTTTGTACGAGTGCTAGAATTTGTTTGGTTGATGGAAGGAGATTCCTGGATGGATTGATACATAAGAGTATGTGTTATACCTTGGTTCCTAAGAATGCCAAAGAATTCAAGCATGTAGAAGAATAACTGGATGAGATAAAGGAGTTGCTGATAGAGTATGAGAAGATCATTTCAGATAATGTACCTGATGGATTTCCACCTATAAGGAGTACTAGTCAAATGTGCATGGATCTGATTCTTGGAGCTAGTTTTCCTAATAAAGTAGCACACTAGAGGACAACTATAGAGAATGAGGAGTTGAATATACAAATGTACGAATTGTTGAGAAAGGGTTTCATCAAATAAATTTTAAGTTCCTATGCAGTACCTATTGTGTTAGAACCTAAGAAGGGTGGAGAAAGGAGGATGTGTATAGACTCTAGAGCCATAAAAAAGAACACGGTGAAGTATAGATTTCCTTTTCCCTGGATGGATGACATTATGGATTTTTTGAGTGGAGCTAAATACTTTAGGAAGATAGATTTGAAGAGTGCATACCATCATATCAGGATCAGAGAAGGGGATGAGTGGAAAACAATGTTCAAGAAAAATGAAGGATTGTATGAGTAGTTGGTGATTCCTTTTGGACTAAAAAATGCATAGAGTACTTTCATGAGGCTAATGAATGAGGTATTGAAGAATTTATTGGGTAAGTTTGTGATTGTTTACTTGGATGACATCTTGGTTTTCAGTTAGAGTAGAGAAGGACATTTGTGGAATATAAGACAAGTTTTGTAGAGGTTGAGGGAATAGCAGTTGTTGATAAACATTAAGAAGTGTAGTTTAATAAAGGAAGAATTGGTATATCTAGGATTTGTGATATCAGTGGATGGACTAAAGATGGACCTTGAGAAGGTAAGAGAAATTGTTGGGTATCCTACATTGGATAGCATTGGACATGTAAGATCATTTCATGGTTTGGCTAGTTTCTACTAGAATTTCATTAGAAATTTTAGTTCTATCTGTAGTCCTATGATAGAAGCAATTAGAGGAGATAAGGATTTTAGGTGGACACTTGGAGAAGATCAAAGTTTTGAGTTGTTGAAATAAAAGGTGATTGAGCAGCCTATGTTGGCTTTACCATATTTTAATAAGATATTTCAAGTATACTGTGATGCAAGTGGAAATGTAATTGGAGCAGTGTTGACTCAAGAAGGGAGGCCTATAGCTTGTTTCAATGAGAAGTTGAATGATTCTAGGAGAATATATTTAGTGTATGATCAGGAGTTTTATGCCATAGTTCAAGCCTTGAAGAAGTGGAGACATTATTTTTTCCCTAAGGAGTTTATGTTGTATATAGATCATCAGGATTTGCAATATTTGAATAGTCAGGGTAAGTTGAATCAAAGACACATGAGACTGGTAGAATTCTTACAAAGTTATAATTTATTTTTGAAACATAGGAGTGGAAAGTAAAATAGAGTTGTTGATGCTTTGAGTAGGAGAAGGAATTTACTGGCAGAAATGAGAGTGGAGGTATTAGGCTTTGATGAATTGAAAAAATTGTATGAGGAAGACCCATATTTTGTAGAACCTTGGAGAGCTTGTAAAGAACTATTTTTAGAGGATAGGAGTCAGTAGTTGGATTATTTCATTCATGAGGATATGTTGTTCAGAGGTAATAAGTTTTGTATACCTCGGAGTTCAATGAGGGATAACTTAGAGAAAGAAAAACATAGTGGATGATTGTTAGGACACTTTGGCATTGATAAGATAGTAGCATTAGTAAGAGAATTATTTTTGGACTCAGATTCATAAGGATGTTAGGAAATTTGTGCAGAGTTGCAGATTTTTTCAATTGCAAAAGGGACTAGTCAGAATGTTGCATTGTACAATCTGTTGATAGTTCCAGAGAGACCTTGGGAGGATATCAGCATGGATTTCATACTTTTTTTGTCTAAGACACATAAAGGGAATGGTTATATACTTGTGGTAGTGGATAGATTTTCTAAAATTTCACATTGCATACCTTGTAAGAAGATAACATATGTAGGACATGTAGCAAACTTATTTTTCAAGGAAGTGGTCAGATTGCATGGATTACGTAGGAGTATTATTTTAGAAAAAGATATAACATTTGTTGGTTACTTTAGGAGGATGCTTTGGAAGAAGTTAAAGAAAAATTTCAAATTTAGTTCTACATTTCCCCCAGAGAATGATGGACAAACAGAGGTAGTAAATAGGATTTTGGGGAATTTACTGAGATGCTTGGTTGGAGAGAAGACTAGAAGTTGGGATTTAGTCCTTGTACAAGTAGAGTTTGCATACAATAATTCAATGAACAGGAGTACCGAAAAGACACCTTTTGAGATTGTTACTGGAGTTCATCCTAGAGGTATATTAGAGTTGAGAGACATCAGTATGGAAGATAAGAGGAGTACAAAAGTAGAAGAATTTATAGAAGATATGAAGTAAGTA